>BQNB010166647.1:0-11396 GCA_026074375.1 Tanacetum coccineum | reverse complement strand
ATTTATGTGTCTTGTGGATAGTTTAATTGCAACCCTGAAGGTCAAAATAGAGGCACAACGAGTTCATTTCACAAAAATAAAAAATATCACTAAATTCCCTACTCACACCCCTATCGTAACCCTTAAAATACTCAAGCCAATCATGGTGCATAGGGTCTCGATAATTTCTAATATTAAACCCACTATCTATAGAACCCCTCACCAACACCTAAATTTTAACCTCAAAATGCCAATACTTCATTCATTTAAGGAAAAGAAGCTTGAGTACGAAGATAAAGTTGAGATAAAGATGATGTGAACCGAAATAGATAAAGAATCATTGGAGCATAATATTTATGAGAATGACATAACCTCAATTATTTGTTGATAATGCTCATTTTATACATATTTTTACGTGCGTTATCAGTGCTTTTATATATCTATTTTGGTTAATTATAAAAACTTTTGATACTTAATCGAGTATATTTGCTATTGTAGGTTCTAGGTACGTATCATGGAATAAAACGAAAGAATACACAAAGATTTGAAGCTTAAACAAAGAAAGAACTAAAGTTAAAGATCTCCCGACACCTGTCCACTGTTTTGACCATAACTTGAGCATACAAACTCGGATTGACACGATTTTGGCGGCCATGCGAAGAGAATTAAATTATCTACAACTTTGGTTTTTGGTCCAAAAGCTTAAAATGAACCATGTACGCCACACTTCTCAAAATGTGTGGCGCACTTTTACAAGAAATTCCAAGTACGGCACACAAATAAAAATATGCGCCACACTTTCAGTCTGATGCATTAAAAACATGAATTAAGCCTCAAAATCGACAACATTCATCCTTTACTTGGTCTCCAAGTATTTCTAAGCCTATAAATACCCCTAGAACTCCAGGGTAAACACACACAACTCATTTCTCACACACATCTTCATTAGAGAGGGAGAAATTGGTGATCTTGGCTTGACAAGCCAAGGATCCAAACACCCCTTCAAACCACCATCACCATCATCGACAACCATCAATTTCTAAAAACCAACCACCATTCTAAGACCTCACTCATCTATTTCCAATACACACAATCATCTTCAATCCTCTCAACAAGTAGAATTAGAGTTTGAAAGTGTTAATGTGGAATTTGGTTGAATTTGTTTGTAGTTCATCAACATTACCAGATTTTAATCCATCCAAGGAAGTAGAACTGAAGTGTAATTTGAATCTATAAGCGATTGTGACAGAATTGTTTATAGTTTTCGAGTTTACTTTGAATAAAATATAGTTTTCATTGGAAACACTTATGAAATCATCAAACATTTGCTCTTGAAGTTGGTATAATTCTTGTTTATCTTTTGAATATAATCTTTACTGAATTCATGATGAAGTTATGTGTTTTATTACTTCCTTGATCATAGAGTAGTCATCTCGTGTTTGTTTGGGCCATATGTGATCTTTGATATGGAGCGTTTGGATATGTGTTTATTGAATTGGTAAAAACATATTTTATATAAGAATATAGGCCGAACGGATTCTTTATATATGTGTTTTATCATTCCACTTATTATATTGTTTATAATAACTTATAAAGGCCGGAAGGATTTGTTGTTATTAACTAGTATATTTACTTGTTACATTTAAAGGCCGAAAGGATTTGTGACTTATGATATCTTTATTCTCTAAACTTGTAAACACTATCCTAAACACTTTTATATCTTAGTAATTATTGTCTAAACAAACATACTTTAATTCCTTGCTTGAATCATCTCTTAATAGCTTTCTTTACAACATCCGATATAAGCACGTTTTGTCCGTGACAATCTTATTAACCTTAGCACCATAATTACAAACTGTGAAAACTTCAATTCCTGTGGAACGACCTGGACTTACCTAAATTTATACTATACATGAACGGGTATACTTCTCGAGTGTTGTATTTTTAGTAAAAAATTGGTATTTCTAGCATTATAAATTTAAAGCTTGCAAAACACACATCACACCTACACCCCACAACCCTTTAAAAGACCTCTTGGATAGTAATGAATAATGCTTGCGCCTAGCGGTGGAGGTTTGATCCTTTACTAAGCCTATGGTAAGTTATATGCTATGACAGGTAATGAGTGTTGATTTTTCGTTTACCCATTATGTTATAATTTATTATACAACCGAGAGAAAGAGAGAATCCAAACACTTATGTGAGGTGCTAGCATATACTTTCCGTGCTTTTAATTACGAGGTCTAGAAGGTTGTGTTGTAAAATACTTTTAAAGAGTAGGTTAAATGACCCTCATATTTACTGTCTAGTAGAAAAGCCATTTGCTTGATGACACGCAAGATCTCAAGTGTAAGGGTATTTGATGGGTGTCATTTTATACACTAATTCGAAGTCATTTAACCCCCTAAATCATGCAAATATGCCAGATTATGTGCTTAATCGTTTGGTTTTTGTTTAGCAACTTGGATGACATTTGAAGGAAATACACTTGACTTGGGCTCATTTGGAGAAGAAATAGACAAGACTACTACTCTACACCAAGAACCATGAATAATTATTCACTTAGAGCCTCGAGACGGCGTCGCAACCATAAAGCGACGGCGTCATGACATTCATGGTGACGGCGTCAGAGATTTAGCGATGGCGTCAGGACGTGGCCGACTTAAAGTGGATCTAGAACCATCTACGTGGCGACGACGTCAGGAGTACAAAGCGACGCTTTCGCATCGATATCTCTATATATACAAAACCGATTGTAGGGTTTTAAGCGGGTAACTTTGTACAACTAATAGTGAACGAACCCTAGGCCTTGAAGCACTTCATAAGGATCATTTTAGGGCCTCAAAACCCTATTGTACTACCTTGGATCCATGTTTTAATTCAAGTAAGGTTATTTATCATTAATCATTCAGTATGTTTATGTGTTGTGTGATTGATTTATATTCTTGCTTTCATTATAACATGCGAGGCTAAACCCTCTTTTGTATTTGCTTATGATTGCATAAAAGTTAGATTGTAGATCCTATTACTGTTTCTTCTTGTTGATGAATGTGCGCGTTAGGCTTTAGAAAACCACCTTTTGTATGTATCGTTGTAACACTACCCTAGGGAACGCGAGTGCGTATAACGTATACCATTGGAACAGTCTTCATACTACCTTACCCCCTTATATGGTTGATCCCTCTTAAGATATTTCACAAGCATTTAATATACTCTTAGGGGCCTTGTAATAGTCTTCATACTACCTTACTTGTGCGTTGCCTTAACAGAATATTAAATAGACGGCGGGTTCGTGTAATCCGTTCATGACCTAGGAAATACTTACACATATCATCACAAGTGTGACAAGGCAGCAGGATTAGGAGAAGCAATCTGATAAGTAATGCATGATTAAGTAAATATATTTAATTATCATAAAGTTATCACCAGTAGTATAGATTATAATTAGCTTAGATAATAGTTAAATAAACCAACCTCTCAAATCATTGATTTACTTGCTTTCATAAAATATAAAAACAAAAAAATAATATTTTCTCAACCACTAGAATTCTGTTAGACCGTGATCAAGCCTTCCCAACCTATTCCCCTAGAGAACGATAACAACCCCCGAGTCTTGCCTATACTACTACTACAACGGTTAGGTGCTCTGCTTAAGGAGTTGTAAAACTTCTTGTTGAAGTCCTTATGACTACCACATCATTAGACTTGGTCTCATTGGTGTCTGTAAAGTTCTTAATCATAGCTAGTGTTTTGCTACACATCTTTCCACCTTGTCCTAGACATTTTATTGTATACTTTTACACCACCATTCGCTACCTCATTCACCCTTGGAGTTACTCTCACTAGCAGCAACAATTTATTCTATCTGTTTAGGACAACCATTCGATTAAAAATATATTATTCAGTTACAATAAGAGACTAAAACTTATATATATCGTTAAATTTATCCGCTTTCTTTGTCATGAAAATTGTTAATTTTACTTGGTAAAGCCCATAAAGTTGCAAAGCAAACATATTCTGTTTAGAATTTCATAGTTTTGTTACATAAATAATATATATTATTTGAATCTAGATATACCCATTTACCTATAAAAAATCGCTTTAACTGGTTTGTTGCTTATTGAATATGAAAGTTTCTATGAGGTGTTTAGGATTATTTATTTTTTAGCCACCCCTTAAGTGCTTATTTCTTATTGCATTGCAAAAGCATACTAGCAATCCTGAACACTCGGTGAGAACTTTTCATCTGCTCAAAAAGTAGCAATTTGTAATGGTCATGTATTTTTTTCTACCGACGGAAAAATCTATATTTTCTCTTACATTAATATGTTTAAAGTAGGTGTTATTTTCATCATTATAGTCTTACCCAGAAAGTTATCAAGACAATAGAAGAAATAAAAGTGGCAACTCGTCCAGTACTACCAGTAGTTCAATTAGGATTATTACAATGTGCATATTCTTAAAGTCATAATAATTGATATGCTTAACTAACACTTTTATAAAATTTGGCACCCCGAGAAAATTAATTAGCGGTGGCAGCAGTCAGGGTTATTAGTTAGGACCAAGAAACTTAATGGGGGGTAGCAGGGTGTAGCTGTGCAGATCAAGCCACATAATATCACATACATCCATGCAAATCACCATAATTGGGAATAAGCAAAACATGTTAATATTCATCCTTCCTCATTATCTCTATGCATTCTCCTTTGTGACACATCAACATGCAGTTCGATGTTAATCTTTCAAGCCATGCAAGATAACGCACCTTCAAGTTCAATGCAAGCAATGTGTTGATCTAATAAACTTTACGTAACTGTTACCACATACACCCTATAAAACCAAATATATTTTTATCAGATTAGAACATTAAGCAAAGTTAATGGTCAATCAACATTTAAATATGGAATTATAGTTAAGTGATTGATTGAAATTTGCAAAGCAGGCTTACCGAACCAAGGCCTTCTGCGCAGGAACCCGAACTGATGCCACTATCCGCACATCATTACTAGGCAGGCAAGCCTCAAGCGAACCCGCTGCAAGCCTACAACATTACAAAGACCCCTTAATAATAATATACTCACTCTCAAAACTGAATGCTTAAAAACCTGTAACCTTAGAGCAACAATAAAACGGTCTTGTATAATCAAAAACAAAAAAAACAAAGTACATGTTGTATTGCTCGTTTAGTTTTATGTACTTCTAGCATTAATTCATTATCTTGAATCATATACATAAAACAAACATAAAAAATCAATAAAGCCTAAAAAGTTATAACAAATGTAACCCAAACACCACTAAAATTATACTGGAAAAGAATTATGATTATTAAGAAATTGTTGATTCATTTTAGTATTAATAGGCTTTGGGGTCGTCCAAGTTTATGTATACTATTCATATATAAATTATGGCTAGGATTGTCCTTGGTTTTAAACAAATTTTGTGCCAAGTGGACATGTATTTATCCCATGAAACCATCAAGACTCAGACACCTAATAAAATAAACTTAGGCACCATGCTTAACTTGTGGTGAGATTATGAGAGATATAAGTCGATTGTTAAAATATAACTCCATTTCTACATATCCACTCTTAACATAGTAGCATTATGTATTATCTTTTTCGACGTCTAGCTGAAAGAAAACACACAAAAAGAAATAAGCATACCGTTTTGTTGTGCCTCCCTTTTATGTTTTTTTAAATTTATCCATAGTATCGATGAACAAACATTTGTACCACTTGCTGTTTTTTTCCTACCCGTTGCATGTGTAACAACCGTCCATCCTCCTTTCGCTGCTTCTTCTCTTTCTTTCGTTCCTACATTAAAAATTTATTTAACTGTTAAAAATAGAAAACTACCAAAAAAATAGTGAAAACATATCCAAAAAAAAAGATATGTTAGAGTTAATATTTTCTAGATAAAGGTGAAAGCATGACGAATGGTTAAAAATAATGTATATAAATCAGTGAAGGAGCATAATTAGTACACAAAAATAATCATCATGCATATTGACACACTACCACGTAATACTTATAAAAAGAAATTAATCGCTGTTGGACAAAAAGTGTTTTTAACCAACTTGCCACCCCCTTTTCATTACATACCGAAATTTAGATGTTTATGCTAAAATATGATTAAAACACGTTTCGCTCAAACATTAAGTATTTTTTTGACTTTTCCCCTTTGGTATTTGTCATTTTGGTAGAGATAGCCCGGTGTCTTGTCAAAACCAAGCAAATGATCAAAATCCAAGAGACACAAAGATTAGCTACCTGCTACTTGTACATTGTTAATTGTCACTAACCTTACATAATCGTTAATTTTCAAATAAAAGATTTTGTCGTCATATATGTGGTATATGATACCAACCTCTTTCTTTGGAGGCCTAAAAAGAAATAATTAAAAAAGGGAATGAAAAGGGAAAGAAGAAAAAAGAGTGAAACAACACATATAATCAATCTAAACACAAAAAAGCTAAAAACCTAATTTCTTCAAAAATATAATATAATTTTAATAATTTCACCCGAAAAACTTATCATTAATATAAAAAATATAAAAGGTTGGTGAACCTTGTTATCCTATTTCCTCTCCCTTTCATTCTAAAGAGACCAAGTACTAAATGAAGTTTATATGAGAAACAATGTTCTTGTCAACTGGGCAATTAACCTCTGTTCATGAACTCAGAAGGTCAGTAAAGGTAGCATATCAAGAATTTTTATTGTGTTCGAGCAAAAAAGTAAACAAACTGAAAACACAATTGCAGTTAAAACACAATAAGAATCTATAAAACTTCAGCGGTTTTCAGAACAAAAAAAAACCTTCAATAATTCTTTATTGGAAAGCATCATTGACCTTAATTTTCGTAAACCAACTATGCCAATTGCTCGTGTAGCAACTATAACAACAGAATTTTCTGCAGACTAATCAAACACTAGAATTTCCATACCCTTTTCTGCAGACTAATCAAACACCAGAATTTCCATACCCACTAAAAAGTCGTAGTTTACCATGAAATGTGTCTATAGCATTGACAGACTAATCAAACAACATGCCAATCTAATAACAAAATTTTTCATTATGAACCTAATCAAATTGAAAGGTATTATGATTTCGACAACATGGAATTTATAAGTAATGCCATACCTGTTTGGTAGTTGATAATAATGCCATTCGCTTGAGCTTCATTCGCATGAGCTGCTTAGTAACTTCTAACATCAATCACAGTAACCACGATCACCATCCCCTCTTTCAAACTTCATTGAATAATCTATTGAAACCCACTAAAAAGCCCCCAATTTTTATCAAATAGGAACTAAAAAGGGAGTTGAACTAACAAATCAAACTATAAACATCATCAAAATTACAACTTATTCACATGGGTCATCTTATCAAAAGTAATAACCTATCAAGATTAAAGTGGGTTCAAAGGTGTTGCCGCTTTACAGTTAATGGTTTGGTTAGCTCATGAATATTTTCTTTGAATTCCATGAATATATCTATAATCTCTGCTAAAAGATATCAAGGTCTAATTTTTAACAATTAAATATAAGAAAAAATCAAAACACAGGTAGATTACCTCAATTATGATAATATATATGATAAGCCTTACCTGATTCTTGACAAAATTTAATCTGTGTCCCCATATCTCATCAGAAAACTGGATTGATTGGATTCGATTAGCCGATTTTAATTTAGGGTTTTGATATTGTTGATTTTAATGGGTGCTTGAATTAGGCAACTTTGTTTTTTTTTTGGAAGAAATATGAAACCCAAGGTTTTGATTTCGTTGGATAGAAGGGAGAGGGGAGAAAGGTACCTCGTGCATTAGGATTTTCTTAGAGGAGCAATCATGATGGAGATATTTTCTTTTTGTTAGTTGTAAGTTACAAAAGACACCCTTTAATATTATTAGATTACTCTGCTTTCGTGTAACTTTTAAAATTTTAATTTTTAACACATGTAATTTTTAGCTCAAATTAAAAAAAACGAATTTACAAAATACTTTTGCCAAATAAGAAATTATGTAGGTTTTTTTTAAAAAAAAATACTTAAAATTATAAAAATTAATTAAAAGAATGATTTTTATTAAGGAAACAATCTTTTTTTAAAATAGAAAAGTTCTCACTTTACTTTACTAGATAAAATAAAAGAAAGAGAAAAGTTCACTGGACAAATCTTCACATCTGATGTGATTAATCTAATTAAACCTAATTTAACGTCAAGGCATTATAAATATACACATTAGGCGTCAAATCCACTGTCGTTTTGACAGTGAGTCACTTGCTACAGTAACGGGCTCCCATTTTGGGCCAGCCCGATTTTAGTTTTTTTTTAAAATTATTTTGTTTTTATTTTTTTTTAAATTTGTATGCACAAAGTAGGAGGGAAAAAAATAATATTACAAAAGTTCCGATTTATTCAGATAAAAAAAAATACCCGCGAAAACATCTTCGATACCTAATAACTTTAAAATAATCGATATGGTCACAAACGTACAACCCATTATATTAAAAAAAACTCATATAGCAAAAAAAAACAACACTTTAAACATGAGGCCCAACACATAAGCCATATAAAAAAAATTATTACTAATATACACATTTGTCGACAAACTAGCCTAAAATTCGCATAAAATGTGGCCCAAAATCTGGCCCAAAGTAAAAAAAATAAATACAAAACGGTCCCTCAACTTTTAACTATTTACGATTTTCTTACAAAAAAAATCCCGTAAAAAATTAACAAAAAAAACACGTCAAGTTTTTATTGTTCACAACTTTTTTACATTCATCGGCCCAAATAAAAAGATATCGAACCGTCCCAAAAAAAGAAAATATTCGGGAAAAAATTAACCCGTCCCAACGCAATTTTTTTTTCCCGAATCATACAAAAAAAGGAAATATCCGGGAAAAAATTAGCAAAAAAAAACCCAAAAATAGCCTAAAATCTGGCCCAAAGTAAAAAAAAAATATAAAACGGACCCTCACCTTTTAACTATTTACGATTTTCTTACACAAAAATTCCCGTAAAAAAATTTACAAAACCGTCCCAAAAAAAGAAAATATTCGGGAAAAAATTAGCCCGTCCCAACGCAAATTTTTTTTCCCCGAATCATAAAAAAAAAGAAAATATTAAAAATTAGCCCCGCCATAACGCATCGCCCAAAAAAACCCCCCGAAACGTAAAAAAAATTATTCGGGAAAAAATTAGCCCCGCCGCAACGCGCGGGTTCTTTTGCTTGTATAACACATTTGTGGACAAATCCACTGTCGTTTTGACAGTGGGCCACATTGCTACAGTAATGGGCTCCCATTTTGGGCCAGCCCGATTTTTTTTTTTAAATTTTGTTTTTGTTTTTTTTTAATTTGTATGCACAAAGTAGGAGGAAAAAAAATATTACAAAAGTTTTGATTTATTCAGATAAAAAAAATACCCGCGGAAACATCTTCGATACCTAATAACTTTAAAATAATCGATATGGTCACAAACGTACAACCCATTATATTAAAAAAAATTATTTTATATTTTTCGTCATTTATTTCACACAGAGTTCCTTTCCCCCAAATCAATCTCACTGTAAAATTCATTTTATAAAACTCATTTTACAATATCAATGTCGACTCACTCCCTAATTCACTATCCAAGACAACACTATCACTAATCAACCACCGTTTCGATCGTCGTTGTTCGTCCGCTCCGATAACAATCGTTGCCGTAACCATCTTCCGAGTTTGTACAGGTTCGTTTTTGATCTTAATTAGTACCTTATTTTTATTTTGTGGTGGTATGGTGACGTGGCGGTGATGAAGAAATGGTTGGGAAATGGGAATTGGAGGGAAGATGTAGACAAGGCGTTCGACAAAATGCTTGTAACAGAGTTAAGCTCATATGGGGCTGTTTGTATTTGATGATTATAAGTCGTGTGTCCATTCCATGTTAAGAGTCTAGTTTTTCGAGATCGAATGTGCTACTGCTTTAGAATTTGACGAGAAACGTATTGTTTATAAATGAAAAACCAGTTTGGTTAATGGAAGTTTTTGTGATATAAATTTTTTGATTATGAAACTAGGTAGGTTAATAAGGAATTTGAATATGTAAGGAACTAGGTATGAATTTTGTATACGATTTGGAAAATTGGCGCATTTCGGTTTAGGTTAGGGCCACGTGGGGGGGCCCCGCATTCGGTTTAGGTTAGGAGACTAGGTTTCGAGATGGTAGGGCCTCTCGTGTCAACTGTGTCTTGGACTTTGTTGCGGATGGTTCAACTATGATAGTTTTTTTGCATTCAGAGATCATAATTCCTTCAATGTCTGAGTTAGCGATGCTAAAATTAACTCTAGAGTATCTTTTATGCGAGATTGAATGTAGAGTTGCATAAAATAGGCTGCATATATAGGAACTATTATTTTTATTGCAATCTCGCATAAAAGATACTCTAGAGTTAATTTTAGCATCGCTAGGAATTATGATCTCTGAATGCAAAAAAACTATCATAGTTGAACCATCCGCAACAAAGTCCAAGACACTAGTGAGAGACCTACCATTCGAAATAACCTAAACCGAAATGCGCCAATTTTCCAAATCGTATACAAAATTCATACCTAGTTCCTTACATATTCAAATTCCTTATTAACCTACCTAGTTTCATAATCAAAAAATTTCTATCACAAAAACTTCCATTAACCAAACTGTTATCGGTTTTTCATTTATAAACAATACGTTTCTCGTCAAATTCTAAAGCAGTAGCACATTCGATCTCGAAAAACTTGACTCTTAACATGGAATGGATACACGACTTATAATCATCAAATACAAACAGCCCCATATGAGCTTAACTCTGATTCTGTTACAAGCATTTTGTCGAACGCCTTGTCTACATCTTCCCTCCAATTCCCATTTCTTCATCACCGCCACGTCGTACAAACTCGGAAGATGGTTACGGCAACGATTGTTATCGGAGCGGACGAACAACGACGATCGAAACGTTGGTTGATTAGTGATAGTGTTGTCTTGGATACTGAATTAGGGAGTGAGTGGACATTGATATTGTAAAATGAGTTTTATAAAATGAATTTTACAGTGACTATTGATTTAATTAGATTAATCATCACGATTGATCAAACTCAAATGGATGGTGAAGATTTGTCCCTCAGTACGTGGGTAAAAACTAGTCGAACTTTTCTCTTATCTTTTATTTTATCTAGTAAAGCAATACGTAAAGTGGGAACCTTTCTATTTTAAAAAAAGATTGTTTCCTTAATAAAAAGCATTCTCTTAATTAATTTTTATAATTTTAAGTATTTTATTGAAAAAAACCTACATAATTTCTTATTTGGCAAAAGTATTTTGTAAATTCGTTTTTTTCAAAAATTTGAGCTAAAAATTACATGTGTTAAAAAAATCTAAGTTTAATCCTTTTGTTA
>BQNB010166646.1:0-14088 GCA_026074375.1 Tanacetum coccineum | reverse complement strand
ATTTCCCCAAACCAAACACACTCTATGTTTAGTCACTCATGTTTTAACTAATTTTTAACCCAACCTTTTGCAAGCATGTCTTATGATATTCTAGAAAAATTAGGACCTTTGTAGCTCTTATTTATGTATGATGTATTATTATGCCTTAAGCATAATATTTTCTTTTAATGCATGCTAGTTGTATGATTGTGTGTTACACATAATTTTTATGTTGAATGAATAGACTTTTATTCTATGTTTTTTATATGCAATTGGTGATAGTTGAGTTTAAATGGTTGATGTTTGTGATGGTTGGCTAAAATCTATTGTTACCATGTTTAAATATTTTTCATGACATTGCTATAAGTTAGAAACATTGGTTTTGTTCCTCTAACTCGTTTTTGAAGCAAAGTTACCATAGCTTAATTCCTTGGTGCCCTCGAACGAGGGGGAGCACACATCAAGGGGGAGCATTCATTCCATTGATTTTACGCGTATAAAACTCACTAAATACTTGTTTAAAATAATTTTATATTTAATGAGTTTAGATTTTGTAATCATCAAAAAGGGGAAGATTGTTGATAGAAATAATGCCTAAAAATGTTATTAATATTTTTTTTACCTCTCTACGTTTTGATAATCACAAAATGTAAAAACACTCAATGTAAAATTAAACGTATACAAGCAATTAGTCGTAAACTTTCATTTTGAAAATTTAATCACTTAAATGGTATGAATAAATAAATACTCAATGTATTTTATGATCAAATGAATTTTTATTCAACCTCACATTTTATATAAAATGTTACGAACATTTTTATAACTTAGATAAAATATTTTTATATTTATAAGAAATGTTTTATTCAAAATAAATGTTTTGAATTCAAAATTTTCACCTAAAAACGGATATATTTGATCCAGGAAACACCTCCCTTGGAAAAGACAAAAAAGGAGCGTCTGGCTCTGGGCGGCCATCTTAAATGTAAGGGCGACCCCTTAGTGATAAGGGGGTCGACCTAGGAGCTAAGGGGGCCGGCCAAACAAAAACGCTCCCAGCTTTACCTATAGATAGCAGACTGTTCCCAACAGTTTTTTACCTTTTGCACACATATTCTTTCTGTTCTAAAATCAATTTACATTCACTTCCATTCCTATCATTTAATCCTAAGTATTTGTTTCCAAGTGATCCAAGCTTAGATCTTCAAGTGCAAGAGAAGAATACTTCCTACCTTCAAGTTACGAAGTATTATAGCTTAGTTCGTGTTCTCGTAACTTAGTTACAACTGTGTTATAATTTGTAAATCATTTGTGCATCTTATGTAATCGTGTGTAATAGTTAGATCGTGGTGATCATAGAGAGTATAGTTCGATCGTGGTGATCGTTGAAAGAATAATTAGATTGGGGTGATCTTGTTAGTTCTTAGGTGAAATGATGTTAGTGCGATTAGTATTTTAGTCCTCAAAATACAAAGTGTGTCGTAGATTGGTTCTAGCTAAGATTAGAACTCGACATTTGGTTTAGTGTCAGAAATTGGTGTAAGCTACTTGTGTACGGTTTTCTCCGTCTAAAGGGAGTTTGTTGACATAGTGAAGAGAACTCTCGAGTTGGGTACTCGGGGAGTGGAGTAGGGGGAAGAGGAGCTTTGTTACCAAACCACTATAAACCCTTGTGTTGTGGTTTGATCTTTCTAACTTTTATCTCTTGTATTTCATATTTATTTATTTTGTTATTATTCATTTACTTAGTTAAAATTGTTCACATTGTGTGCATATTGAAATCACATAAAATCGAATCTAAGTTTTTATAAACAAACAATACACTAAAATAAAAAGCGGTAAACTATTCAACCCTCCCTTCTAGTTTTCCACACATTGGACTTGATTTTCGAGCTTGATGAGACGAAGGGCAGATGTACTCGGGACATCTTGAGGCAAAGAGATTGCCTTGACCGGTTTAGCGAAGTCCTTTAGGTCATTCCAACTCTCGTTGTCATAGAGGGCTAGGACCTCTAATAGTGCCCAGGATTCTTTGGCGTTTTTGTCATGAAGCTTACCACCAGCCGATTGATTGATGGTTCATCTTGTAATAGGATTGACATGGTCATAAAAGATTTAGACTTGGAGCCAAAGGTCGATGCCATGATGAGGGAATTTTTAGAGTAAGTTATTAAAACGAGTCCATGCTTTAGAGAGAGACTCTCCTTGATGTTGTTGGAACATCAAGATGTCATTGTGGAGTTTTGCAGTCCTTTCCTGTAGAAAAAATTAAGCAAGGATACGAGTAGTAAGATCCTCTCATGTGGAGATGGATCCTGCTAGAAGACGTTCAAGCTAGTTGCTAGCTTGATCGCAAAGGGAAAATTGAAATAAACGCAGGTGCGTCCTTCCCCTATTTGCAACATCAAGGTCAAGTGACTCCACTAGTTTTAGAAAATCCTTAAGATGTTGGTTTGGATCCTCAAACCGAATTCCATGGAAAGAACATCCATTTTGCACCAACCGAATGGTGTTAGATCATAGAGGCACCACATTGTTCCCTACGAGGAGCTCAATGGTGTTTTGATAGCCCTCGTGGCTAGGTTTGGAGTAATCTCCAAGAGTGCGGATAGGATTTTTGTTTTCCATGGAGGTCAATAAAAATGAGTTACGAACAAATAACACAAAGAAAAGAAAGACTACAAGAAAGCTAATATACTGAAAATAAAATTCTCACTTGATAGGAATCAAGCGAGTAGATCTAAGTTAAAAAATGATCGAAACCTAACTATTCCCTACGCAGCGGCGCCAAAAACTTAATGCGTTGTCGTTAGACTTCAACAAGAAGTTTTACAACTCTTTAGGGAGAGTACCTAACCATTGTAGTGTAGTGAGGCAAGACTCGGGGGTTGTTATCGTTCTCTAGGGGAATATGTTAGGAAGGCTCGAACAAAATATAACAGAGGTCTAAGGGGTTAAGAGAAGATTCTTTTTGTATTTTTATATTTTTATGAAAGCAAGTAAAAATAATAGGTTGAGGTTGGTTGATTTTTAACTAATTAAACTAATAATAATAAAATAAATCTAAACTACTTTGGTGATAACTATATGGTAAACGAACGTATTTACATAATCATGCATTACTCCTTTTTATGTTTCTCCAGATTATGTTGCTTTGTCACTATTTTAATGATATGTGTAAGTATTTCCTAAGTCATGAATGAATTACACTAACCCGTCGTCTATGTAATATTCTATTAAGGCAACGCACTAGTAATGTAGTATGAAGACTATTAAAAGGCCCCTAAGAGTACATTACATTCATTTAAAACACTTAAAAGGGATCAACCATATTAGGGGTAAGGTAGTATGAAGACTGTTACCGATGGTATCCTTTCTATACCCTCGCGTTTCCCTAGACGTCTATGCCAATTTAATATGTTATGGATAGTTTTCTAAAGCCTAACGCGCATATCCATCACAAGAAGCAACACAATAAGGATCTACATACTAATGGATCTAGCCGGACATATTATAAGGAAGTAGAGAACACAAATCAATTAAACAACATATAGATATATTGAATGATAAAAGATAAAGGATCTCGCTTGATTAGAACATGAGTTAATAGCAGATATAAGAGGGTTTTGACACCCTAAAAACGGCCTAAGTAGCAGCCAAATTCGTCTTCTAAAACTAGGGTTCAGATCACAAAAGTTATAGACTTAAAAAGCCTAAAACGAGTTTGTATATATAGATTTTTGAGCGCGACGACGTCGCAAGGTTTCTGACGTCGTCGCTCCGCTGAATCTTCAAGGGTTTCTTTTGAGGCGGCTATGTTCTGACGCCGTCTTAGAAATCTTGATGCCGTCTCTAGGCACTATAAAAAATTCTTCAAGAGACTTCGGTGTAGAGTTGTAGCATTGTCCTTTTCTTCTCTAATTGAGCCCAAGTCACGTGTATTTCCTCCAAATGCTAAAAATACAAAAACAAACGATTAAGCACATAATCTGGGCATATTTACATGATTTAGGGGGTTAAATAACTCTAAAAAAGTGTATAAAATGACACCTCATCAGCTTGTTATGTGAGTGAGAAATGTATGTTTATAAGAGAGATTGTGTTTGTTTGAGATATGAGATCAATCCAATGGTTGAGAATAGAATAAGAGAGTTTGGGTTGATGAGGTGTCTTGATCAAGGGTAGAAGTGAAAGTGTGTTTGTTGTATTTGTTTGTGATTCAATCTAAGGGTAGAGAAAGGAAGAGTGTGTGAACTTGGATTGATGAAATGGCTTGATCAAGAGTAAGGATGATGAAGTGTGTGTGTGTAATTTGAATATTATGGAGAAGAAGGTGAATAGTGAATGAGTGATGGAGAATGTTTTGATAAGATATGAAATATCCTTGGTTGGGAATGTAAGGGACATAGAATTACAACAAGTACAAGTATAGTACATTGTGTAAGGGAATATGATTTGGCATTTTGAGGATAAGGTTTGGTAAATGTTTATGTGTATGAAGGTTTGAAGATGAAGATAAAGATAAGGATGAAATCAAAGGATTTATTTGGGTTTATAATCACATTGATAATAAGAGAAGAAAAGACTGGGAAAATGTGATTATGAGATTGTTTAGGAAGAAGATGTTTGGAGTGTGTGTGGAAGAGATGAAATCACTTGTTGGGTAGAAAGGTAAACAAGTGATTAAAAAGAGTAGGTTATAAGGTTGTATAGAAGAAGTGTGGACTTGTACATTTAAGGAATACATGTGAGTTTGTAAAAACATTTATGGGTAAGGAAGTAGGAGAAGTTAAAGTATAATTAACTTCCAAATACCACACACTCAATTAGTCATTTAGACTTTAATCCAAGATAATCAACAATGGATTTGATCACTAATCATCTTGATGCAAACAAGCTAAGTGCTTTGCATCATAAGTAAAGCATATCCCGTAACGGGAGATGATGCGTTTACGCAAAGTGACCTTTGGCTTAGTTTGACCAATAAGAGAGTAAAACTCGTAACGCTAGTGGAGCGCTGGCCACGTACTGACGGGTGACCAGCGCGCCAGAGGTGAAAATCCTTTTTTTACGGATTTTGACTATCATTTGTTATTTTACGTTTTGTGAACGTTTATTTGTCAACATTAAAACATAAAGGTGATCCTAGTCAATGTTGCACCAACGGTTTGTTTGGGCTAAATAGGATTTATGATATAAACATGACATGATATTTATGCTTATGATTATAATAATAATATGCTCGATGTTTGAATATTTGGATAATTTTTAAGTGTTTGAATCATCATTTGTAATAGAAAAGGTCAAAAGGCTCTATCACTTTGGTAAGGTTCGTGTTATTTGTCTATGAATGACCCGATGTTAATCTTGTGAGAATTGATTAATAAAACATTTATCAACCCAAATATAAAGATGTTTAACACCTAATCATATGTCTAACGAACCTGATTAGGAGAGTTTATTATCATTATCATCATCCATAAATCAATCTTTAAGCATTTGGTATATTAAGGAGTAAAGGCCGAAAGGATTTCTTTTTATATTAAATAGTTAATTGCTCGAACGATTACCCGTCTATTCTTGCTTTTATGCTTTAATTTGTGTGCGCATTCCTATTTGTGTGTATGTTTATCATCATTATTATTGGCCCAAACAAGCATTGTTTTAATTAACTTGTGTATGAAAATAGTTAAATTGGAAATTGTGTCTTTTATATTCAATCTTTGGATTAGTGACAAATCTAAAGATGTTTCTTGCAAAACATGTTAACTCTTTAAAACGTCAATCCCGTAGAACGACATGGTCTTACCTAAAATCTATACTATATATGGGGGTTACACTTTACCCGTGTGTTGGTTTGAATCGGTAAAACTAGTAATATAAATTTAAAGCTTTTACAACGCATCAATATTTTTTGCGTCGCTGCCGGGGATTGATATTCGTTGTTTTTTAGGTTTCTAACTATCTTGCATAATTGAGATAACCCACCGTACAATTTTCTAGAAAACTGAATCATTTAGTCATTTCCGCTACAGAAAGTACGACCCATATATAAAATTATGCGCCGGTTTTTTTGGAAAACCCAGGAGTACGCAGCACTTCTCAGGAAGTACGCCACACTTTTTGGAGGATTTCAAACAAATGGCTAGTGTGTCGAATCAAACAACAACAAAACCTTTCTAATGTTTAAATTCACTGCTGAGAACATGAGGATAGCTTTCTGTGTGCTTGTGTTAGTTGCATTTATACATTTGTATAAATCGTACATTAAAACCAAAAAATTAGAAAAATATTTTCTTTCTTTTGTTATATTTGAGTTTTTGTTTGTTGATATTTCTAAGATGTTTATATATTGCTTGCTACTATATGAATATACTTGTATGATAGATCACCATGAGAAGCATGCTAAACAAAAAAACAAAAAATATGTGATATATGATGAAACTTGTTTATTGGCTTATGAATTGTTTCTGAATGAATGTTTTTCTTATGCCATGCTTATTACCTATTTATCTATGGTTATTAAATATATGGAATTGCCTACGGATTATAAAAACTATACTAAGGTTAAAATAAAAAATCATGTTAAAAGTTGCTATATGCTTATTGAATTAATTCTGAGTGACTTATGCTATATGAGTATGATCATTATCTGTTTAAATAAGCTTATTAATTGTTTAAATATATATACTCATTACAAAAAGCGTATTAAGACAAAAATGAAAATTTTGGATGAAATTTGCTTCGTGATTGTTTCTGTGATATTAATTTTTCTAAAACTGCTTATTAATGCTATTTATGTGAGGTTTAAGGATAAAAATGAGTTTATGATAATTGGTATTCTGAAAACAAGGAGTTTTATAAAATCAGAACCAAAAGTGCCCAAGTACGATGCACTTTTTCTTAAGTGCGCCGGTTGTCGTGAAAATTTTCAAGATTCCAGGGAAGTACGCCGTACTTACTATAAAGTGCGCCACACTTTTGCACCTGTACATTTACAGAACCTGTATATCTTTTTTATTATGATGAACCCGGTCTGTTTTTTGATTTCTAAATATTTATTAATATAACTTGAGTGTAAAATTCTGTTTAGCTTTATTTTTACCAACGTACTAATGTTTAGTTTAATGTTGTGTTATCGAAAGATAAGAATGGACCCTCATATAAGCGTTGAACGTTTATGTATGGATGAGCACTACGTAATTTCTCTTAATGACAAAATTGAGAGTGAAGGCAACTGGGATGGACCTGAATATCAAGATACCGCAGATAATGGAAAGAAAAAGGAGGTTAAGGCATTTACTTTTCATAGAATGGATATGGATGAGGTTTGTGAATGTTACATCACTCCATGCTTCGTGGAAGGATTAGATGCTTATGATGGTATTACTGATCTTGAATACAGGAAGAATTTAATCTCAAATGAGTTTGCGGTTAAGCTTGGGTTGCAATATGAGTTTAAAAATAATGGTGAGAAAGGTGTTAATCGTAAGGTACTTATTGCTCTAAAAGGTAAACTATATTTTGTTAGTTTTGTTATCAATCCGAAAGAAGATGACGTTGAACTGGGTGTTATAATTGGGCGTTCATTCCTTAGGCTTACTAAGGCGATTGTTGACTTTGGAAGTGGGAATCTTACCATTTATCCCAACTTCATCAATTTTAATTTTGATTTAGATGATGAGTTAGATGCGCTACTAGCTAGCATCAATGTTGAATATTTACCACCACTTGACATAACCGACATCCCGCCATTTGTTTGTAATATAGGGAAAATCGAAGGAACAAAAAGCATTCAAAGATCTACAAAATAAGTTATGATGGTGAGGGACCCTCCCTTACTATCAACCATCTAAGAACTCAAGAGGAACTCACTAGAGAAGGAATGGAAGAAGAACTATATGAGAGAATCATGATACTTAATGAAAGGAGGCCGATAATCGAGACCTTGAAATATATTGATAAACACAAAAAGGTTCCTGATAGTGTTCTACTTGACAAACATAAATTAGATAGAGAGTTTGAACTTGAAGAAGAAATGGTTGGTGAAGAGTTGATAAGAGGTTATAAAGCTATAAGGGAAAAAAGTGATCCTGGAGTTTTTGTACTAAAAATCCATTTGGAAGGCAAATACAATTATCATGCTTTGGTTGACATCGGATCGAACATAAATGTGATACCTTATCGCATTTATGAGTTGTTTAGAAGAGATCAAGTTAAGCCAAGAAGTGACAAAATTACAATGCTCGATCATTCAAAAGCGGAGTCTATGGGACGATTGCTTGATGTCCTTTGCCAAGTAGAGGTTACTACCATACTGGCAAATTTTATGCTCTTAGATGTACCCGTGGATGGGGATGTGCCTATTATTGTTGGAAGAAGTTTCTTATACGCTTATGGAGCGATTATGAACATAATCAAGGGAAAGATATCAACATTTAATGGTTTTGTTCATTAACAATACGATGTGGTAAAAGTGAGGAATGAGCACGCGGAGAGTGAAAGTGAGGATGATGAAGATTACTATTTGATGAGAGATGAAACGAGAAAACCATTTTGTGGTCCTAACCGTGCTAAGTATTTAAATTGTGATGATCCAATGGATAGAGCTCTTGCCCTTCAAGATGCTATTATCCCATTTAAGAAGTTTTGTGTTTGGAAAAAGGCCATATCTTTTCTTGGAGCTTTACCCATCCCACTTAAGTATACCGAGTGGGCACCTAACCGTTCCGGAATTAATGCTAAGGAGGATGGTGATGGAAAGTGGAATGTCAAAATAAGAGTCATGAACCCATATAGGAATGTTTTAAAATAAGGTTATGAAACTAAGGAAACCGAGAGGAAGGCATCAAGACGCTATAAGTTGAACAACATTATGTCACCCAATTGGATTTAAAAAATAAAAATCTCTATGGATGACTAAATAGGAGTGCATCATATACTGCTATGTTTATTTTCGTTCTTTGTTATTTTGACTCACCTTTGAATAAAATGTATCAAAACTATGTAATCTCTGAAGGATACGTTTTTGATGTATCAGACTTATAGTCCCTTATGAATGAATGATATTAGTGATGGATTGGATGTTATATTATATTTTTGTTTTAGTTTATATACTGAAAATACGATTCTGTCTAGAAAATACGCCAGAAGTACGCCGCACTTATTAGTAAGCGCGCCACACTTCTGGGCGGTGTGTCCAATATAAGTTACGTTTTTATTTCATTAAACACACACAAAACACAAAACATCTCAAAACGCCAGTTTTTAAACCAAAAATCGAAATTCTCAAACCCAGTCCATCCTTCAAACAATGCTAAGGGTGTGAAATATCTTTATAATGTTATTATTGTTTTAATTAATTTATGTTAATTTTCTAATTAGGGTTTATAAAATATAATTTTAGTTACAAAATTATTAGTTTGATTATAGTTAATGTTTCTCCTGTTTTTATATGTATACATAATCTATGATGTTGATTATATTCTTGATTACATATGCTATCATTATGAAACTTAGATTAAATCGTTATAAACTGTTGACACCTTTTTTGGGGATGTTGATATACTGATTACACTATTCAAAACGATAAAAGATAAATGTTTATTGAGTTTTTCCTGTAAGAATTCAAAATTTTTATTCCAAGCCCAAAAAGTATGCCGGTTTTGCTGTTAAAACCGACACACTTAGTTAAAACCCAGAAAGTACGTCATACTTTTTGCCTGAAAAATAGATAGAATATTACCAAAGCGTGTCTAGGCTTGCCAGTTTGTTATGATTGTTATCTAACATCATTATATACATGTTTGTGAACTGTTCTTGAATGAAGACTGCAGGAACACACGATGATGAAGCCAGTTCTTCTCGTCCCAAGAGAACTGGTGTAACCGAAATAGTGGATGAAGCCATGTTGGGGCTTATTCACCATGAGTTTTTGCTATGGAATAATTATAATAGGGCTTCTAAGAGTAACTACAACACTAAACTTGCTCAGTTGATTACAAAACAAATTTATTCGCCATGTATAGTAGATTGGACATTATTAAATACTTTGGGTTATGCCGAAGCTATTGAGGAAATGCTTGAGATTAAGATAGTTGAGATGGGAGGACAAGAGGAAATTTTTACTTCTAAAGCTTGGAGACATGCATTCAATATCAGTGAACATATTTATACCGAGTTGTGCCACGAGTACTTTGCTACTTATGAGTTTGATGAAGAGGTAACAGATGAGGAGTTGATATCAAAGAAGCTGATTAAGTTTAGACTAGGAGGACATGGAAATTCTTTGAGCTTGTTGGAGTTTGCTCGCCATTTAGGTTTATATAATAGTGCTGAAATCCAAGAGGAGGGATTTGAGGTTTATTTCCAAGGAGGCTTGAGAAATGATGACTATTTTAATGCTAATGATTATTAGGTGAGTATTAGTAGTGCGGATCAGTTGAGTCCATCTAGGAGTTTGACTAAGACCATTAGGAGTCCTATTCGAAGGTTTTTACAAAAAAATGATTACATATGGTTTGTGTCAAGGTACGACTGCGTATGATAAAATTTAACAGAATGAGCTGTGGTTAATAAGCATGTTTGAGAATAGGCACCAGCAGGGGTATGCCAATGTTACCTGGTTGATTGCGAAGTGGTTGAAGAGAAAATGTGTCGCTACTAAAAAAGAGGTATGATTATGTGTGGACAGTTTGTGACGAGGCTGGCAAAGAAAATGCAGCTATTGACAAATGAGGTTTTGGATGGACTGAGTGCTCTGATTTACTATAGGTATTTGGATGCTATCACTCTTAAGGAGTTGATCGGCCCTAACGGGAGGTTGATTGTAGAGGACCCATCACCTGGTGTCCCGAGATTTGCTACGCCTACACCCTCACGCCCGACATTGCATGATTTATCCGAGAGCATGGGTCGTATGGAGATTCAGCAGGGTGTATTAGAGCGGATGTCACGTCGGCAGTTGTACCATATTGATAGGTATGCTAGGGTTTTTAAGTTCATCGCTGGACACTGTGGAGTACCGTTGAACGAAGATTATGCACCACCAGGGTATGATGAGCAGCAGCATCAACAAAAGGAGTAGTGTCGAGATGACACAAGTTGGAGTTTGGTGACCATCTGTCGGGTCACGTTTATGAAACAATTTCTAAAATATATATATTATTATTCTATTCGGTGTGTAATATGCCTTTATTGGCATCTACAAAAAACTAAATTTTCTCGTACTCATACTAGTACTATTAATAATATTATTAATATTATTATTATTATTATTTTATTGTAACATCACTTTATTAGAAGAAATAGGATAATTTCAAAAAGTTAGAGGGGAGCCGAGATACTATATGGGCCCCCACTCCTTTAGCAATAGCGAAACTAATCCTATTAAAAATATGAATACCCACACGTGCCCCAATATCCTGAGTAATTATTGCAGGTAGAAAAAGAAAATGTGAAAGACATACGAATTTCGTGTACGAAGGCTCTCATTTAGCTTCGTGCAAGTTTTGCTAAATTCGCCACGCTCGTGTGATAAGGGAAGTATTATCTTGAATTTACTTTTCCAATTTATCTTTTCTCTATTATATTTCTCTCATTAGGGACAATGCTCGTATTAAGTATGGGGATGAGATAAATAGGAAAACTAAAATATTTTCGAAAAATATAATATATACTTATCTATATTCTTGAACAGCTCCAAGCTATTTGTGATAAATTAGATATTACAGTTAGGGGCCGTAGGAAAAAATAGTTTTTGTTATTATTGTTTCTTTTATAGGTCCATTCTAGTTGTTTTCCTTCCTTAAAGGAAGTTGTTTGCCCATGTAACGACGGTGATGTGAGATTCACCCTCATCCCTTGTACTTAACTGTTTTTTGGTGTAATAAAATTTATCGAAGAAACCCTTTACTCAAAAAAAAAAAATACTCATCTATGTTTTCAAATAAAAATAAAAAATATAAAAAATATATGTATTAAAATTAGTAATAAAAGTTAATAAAAACATAAATTTTGAAAGAAGAATCGTTTCGTTGATCACTTAAGCAAATTTGACTCTGGATCGATAACTTTGTTAGCATATTTATACCTAGTACCACTAAAATTATGAGGAATTTCGAGCCTATTCTTATTATAGCATACATATTTTATGCTTGATTTATTTGTGTATGAGTGTGCCAGTGATTTGTTGGTTCTAGAACTTGTGCTTGAAATCTTTACGAAATCGCAGTGAGATTACGTTCATGTGATGTAGATATTTTTTTGATAAAGAGGAGAAAAACCCAAATAAACCCGTTGTAAACACTCACCTTTAGTTCTGGATACCAAAGGAAAATTCAAAAAGAAAAAAATATATATACAACATTGAACCTTAGCCTAACCCTTGTCAAAAGTTTTATGATTGAATTATTTGATACCTTATCCATACGTATTAATGCGCGTAAAGTTGGTATTGATATTATAATGAAGTGCGAAGGTTGCAAACTTCTAGTTTCATTTAAAGTAGTATGCTTATAATAAGTATGGAGGAGAACAAGTATCCCCGCAAGAATCAGAAAAGAAATAAAGGAAAAAATGAAAGGCAAAAATAAGCCAAAATGTGGTAAAAAAAGGAAGAAAGTAAGTATATATTTACGGATATTGTGGATAACGATTTAATTATTGAATTTTTGACACTTTAACCCCGAAAAATACCAAAAATAAACCCCATATCATTCTATACCATTCCGAACCAAATAAATACCCTCTTTTGATATTTATGTCTAGTGCTTACGCCCCATCAAATTTGTTTATTTCTTGTACAAGCATATGGTAATCTAACTGAATCATGACTGAGCGATTGAGTGACTTACTTATGTCATTTACTTCACTATATATTAGTGAGTGTGAAATTAAAATTATTCTTAATTCGTGAGCTGCTTAGTCGCGTTATCTTAGCTTGTGATCATTGATTTATTTATTCTTCCACACTTATATAAAAACAAAATACTTTTTCTTTGATAGCTTGAGGGCAAGCAATAGCTAAGTATGGGAGATTTGATAATGCTCTAAATATTCATAAAATGTCCCTCATTAATACATTATTTATCTATACAAAAAATACTAAATATCATATCTTTAGGTACTTATTCATGTAATAGTTGTTTCAGGATTAAAGAATGCAAGGAGGATTAGAAATTTAAAAGATATTCCTTAAAGACACTAACAGTCGTTAAAGAAAAGACTTGGAAGAAATATTAAAGAAATAGTGGTGAAGTGCGGCGCACATACTAGTATGTGCGACGTACTTGTGAAAGGGGGAAGCATTTAATTCAAAAAAGAAGTACGGCGCACTTCTTATGAAATGCGATGTACTTACACCAGCACTTATAAAAAACATTTAATCCCATGGCATTGATTAGTGACCGGTCATTGGCACTTGGTACTTATTATTCACGTTCAGTAGGGCTTCTAAAGTCTATAAATTGAAGTCCCAACCAGTGTTTTCATATAGAATCAAGAATGTTATCCCAATCTAATCCATATTCATTTCTACAAATCATATAGAAAGAAAGAAAGAAATCTTAGAGAAAGAGACTTAGAGAGAGAAGTAAAGATAAAGATGGTGGATTTCTATGTGTAAGAAATATTACAAATGAGAAACCAACCCTTCTCCATTGTGGAGAAGGGGTATTTATACTCCTTGGCTCATAGTAGATGCCTAAGGTATTCCTTGGTGGACCGGACTCGAGTTTTGGTTGGGCTTTAGCCCACAACGTGTACAATATTAAATTACTAAGCAAGCCCGGTTCCCTTTCTAGCCTATTACAACATTCATTGAATAATAACTGAGATTACTATGTTGAATGATCGATACTTCTATTGTTAACTCAATATTTGAGGCTAACAATCTCCCCCCCGAAGTGTGGTCATTGAGATTGTGTTGTTGTTGAGCTCTTGAGTCTTGGTCATTATCTTTGTTGTAGGCTTGTTCCTTCATGCTATGTGATCTTTGATCTTGAGCATTTGTCATTGTCTTTCGACTTTGTGTTTTTGTTGGGAATTATAATTTGATGATTACAAAACATTATATGCAACATTGAAGATAAAAGAAACAACAAGGACTTAAAG
>BQNB010166645.1:0-14088 GCA_026074375.1 Tanacetum coccineum | reverse complement strand
TGGAGCTGGTACTGGAATAAACCCAACAAGGTTCTAGTCATGAAGTCTCGATATGCACTGAAGGGGTTGAAGAATTAAAAAGAATTGAAAAGATAAAGGGTGTAAAGAAAGAAGCCCTCCATTTACTTAGGCAGAAACCGGGTCAATTCACATGCTACCAGAATCACTTAGATGATTGCTGACATTGAAGATCGTCATCATGGACCCAGTGATGCAATGCACAACCCTCCCTAGCCACTCAGAATCTTTCAAAAAGATTTCTGTTTCATTTCTCACAGAGATAAAACACATTATCTATTGACTTTCTCACTCTGAGTTAGTTGATATTGAACAGGTGGCAGTCTGCTCTAGCCTCTGATTACTAAAACCAAAACACACTATTGAGTCTATAGCCAAGAGATCGTCAATTAATCTCGTTAGGACACATATCCAATTCTCTTGTCTTTCACACACTGTGGAAACAAGTCTATCATAAGAGTCCTACGCATTATCCTTGTGATATTGCCAGAACATCCGAGTGAAATGATAGTTTTTCACAATGAAGATGGAAATCCTGCTAGAGCCAACATCAAACAAGCTCTAGGTAGGTGACTTGTGCGATTCTACAAGAATCAAACTTGTTCCAGTATAAGAATTGACGGTTATTTATCATTTGACAAACAATCAAAACTCTCGAAGTGTTACAAAATTCTTTCATAAGAAACACTTAGACTGTCTTTTCAAATCAATTTTCTCTTTATTACTAACTGTTTCATTACAGGATATTTTAAAGATGGAGATGGAGATGGAAATTCCCTGTTGCTGAGATGTCAAGCAAATAACCGAATGCCAAGACACGACCTACACTTGTTATGATGTTATGAAAGACCTCATAAAGGTGTCAAAGCTTCCGCAAACTCTGATGTCATGTATTCATTCACAAGTGCACAAGATGGCAATCCATTACAAGATGATGTAAGATTATGTTTGGGCGATGTTCTCAAGAAAGCTCAAGATCACTGTCAAAGACAAGCGTAAGATGGATCAAAAGATTACTATCACAAATGTACAAGAGATCAAATGCCTACGAGCTAAAGTCTGAAGTGATTAAAGTTTGGTATTTTCAGGGGTGACCTCCCTTAGGGGGAGATTGTTAGATATTAGAAAAAGACTCGGTCACCCCGTGTATTTTACTGTTTATTATAGTATTTATAGCTCGTAGTTAATAGTTATAGTACGTTTTTCGGTTTGATGTAGAGTACAAATACTTTCCCGATATATTGTAGTACTATATATGCTCTTCCTATTTGGAAGTGGCAAGATACTGTCATAAAGTCATTTTTACAAAAGAAAACACTTTCTCTCTCTAGATATTCTCTCTGGTGTTTCTCTCTCTAGAAACTAGCCCGATCCAAGAATCGACCCCGTGTTATGATATAGGATATACCACACTTATGTTAAAGTTCATGTTTTTGTAGTTGCTATAGCCTTCTAGTACTCAATTGTGCAAAAGAATCTAAGTTAAAACGTTCAAAAGGGTGTTTTTAGGTGTTTTAAGGTGTAAAAGTTAGCGGTTCTGTTCTGGCGGTTTGTCAGAGTCGTACACTGTTCTGGCGATTTGTCAGGGTCGTACACTGTTCTAGCGGTTTGTCGTTTCTGACAGCAGTTTGTCCTTTTAGGCAGTGGTTTGTCAGTAGTTGTTTGTCGTTTAGTGTAGCGATTTACTAGTAGCGATTTGGTATTCATAGCGGTTTGATACCATAGCGGTTTACAGGTTTTTGAAGACAATTTCTCATAGCGATTTGGGGGAACATAACCTATTGCCATTTCATTTCTTGGTTTCGGTTTTGGTTACTTTAATCTTCATAGCGGTTTACCACCTTCTTCTGGTAGCGGTTTGGTGTTTACAGCGGTTTGATACCATAGCGATTTACAGGTTTTCAAAGACTATTTCTCATAACGATTTGGGAAACAAACCTCTGCCCATTTCATTTCTAGGTAGCGGTTTGGCAGATTGTCTTCATAGCGGTTTACCTTTCGCCGCGGTTTAGCAATAGCGGTTTGTGTACAGTTCACTTTTAGTTTCTTCAAGGTCATTTGGGAAACAAACCTCTGGCCATTTTTTTCGTGGTAGCGGTTTGGTCTAAAATTCTTCATAGCAGTTTGTCAGTAGTGGTTTGATTACTATTCCAGCGGTTTGAGACATTATTTGGACACTTAGACAAATCTTATCTTTCAAGCTTAAAACTTAACAAACTAAACAACAAAAACACTTACTTTAACTTCACCACTTTTAACATACATTTACTAATCATTAATCGATCCAATCATATCATTTCACAATCAGTTAAAATGTCTAATCAGTCAGAAGATATCCAAGCGGTCGGTTCTGATACCCGCCCTCCCATGCTAAACATGACTGATTTTGAGTCATGGCAACAATGAATTCGATTGTACTGTAAGGGAAAAGATCATGGAGAGTACATTTTTCAGTCTATTGATGATAGGCTCCAATTCTAAGTGGAAAGTGCAGAGATGAAGTTGTTTCCGATATTGATAGTTCCACTCTCGGTCCAGAAAGGGATAGAGTGGTTGCAGATCTTTCACAGCCTGAAAATGATAGACTTAGATCTGACATTCGTGCAACAAATATCCTTCTTCAAGGATTTCCTAGAGACATCTACAAACTCATTAACCATAACACATATGCCAAAGATATTTGGGATAATGTAAAGATGTTATTGGAAGGATCTGAATTAACTAAAGATGACCGCGAATCTCAACTGTATGATGAATTTGAACACTTTAGGCAACACAAGGGTGAAAACATTCATGACTACTACGTCAGGTTTACTAAGCTGATTAACGATATGAGACATATCAAGATGACCATGCCAAAAATTCAGCTGAATTCTAAATTTGTAAACAACATGTTACCCGAATGGGGTAGATTTATGATGGCAGTCAAGTTGAACAAAGGTTTGAAAGAGTCCAATCACGATCAGTTGTATGCTTACCTAAAGCAACACAAGGTGCATGCAAATAAGAACAAGCTGCTGATGGAAAGACTCAACCAACAATCTAATGATCCACTTGCCCTTGTGTCTAACGTTTCACCTTATTAGTATCCTTCATCATCATCAGTTCAACCACAATCTTCATACATTCCACCTGTCACCTATCAACCTCAGTTTGCTGATAACACAATAACCTGATACAAGTCTTTCTCCAGCTAATGAATTTGCTTGACATTTGATATCAAACAAGTTGCCCTTCTCGCTCAACAATACAAAACCTAATTTCCTCCAACCAACAATCAATTAAGAACCTTTTCCAACACACGAAATCAAGCCACAGTGCAGAATGACAGGGTTGTGGTTCAGAATATTCAGGGGAGACAGAACAGGGTTCAAGGAAACAATGCTAGAGGTGTTGTTGTTGCAGGCAATGGGGTAGCTCAAAATAGAGCTGGTAATGCAAATACTGGGCAAGGAAAGCCAATCAAGTGTTACAACTGCAATGGGATGGGTCATATAGCAAGAAACTGCATTCAGCCTAAACGGTCACATAGAAATACTTGTCTACTTCAAGAAAGTTGTTGTTTGATGCCAAGCTTAAGGAAAAATGGAGTGGATTTAGATGTCGGAGCAGTTTGTTGTTTATTGCGGCGTGGACAAGACAAAATACTTTTGATGATGTGGTGGGCAAGGGGACCCGGTTCAGGTATGGCTCAGAACGAGACAATATCTTTTCTAAGCTGATCTATGTGACACCTTCGACTCTGATGTTGATGAGCTCCCTACTGCCAAGACATGTTTTATGACCAATCTATCTTCTTTTGATTCCGGTTGATGATGACAGTTGGTCCATCATTTGATTCAGATATTACTTGAGGTACAAGATCATGATAACTATCTCGATAATATAAATGAGTATCCCGAGGGACACGAGATGCAAAATGATGTACAACCAAACGACGTTGTTGACTCAGATATTGTGATACGACCCGGTTTGGGTTGTATCGAGATAAGGCACCACTTTAAGCGTGTGCGAGCTCCTTAAGAATATAGAGAGAAGACTAGACAATTTATTTGACAAACTTGATTGATTGATTAATTGATTACATTGTGAAACCTTAAATACTAGTTTATGAGATAACTATCACAACCACAAGACTTATCCTAACATGACTCAAACCACATATCCTAAACAATGATTCAAACACTTATCCTAATAAAACATAATAAATAAACTATGATAGTTATCCAACACGTCATGCCGGGGCAGCCGTCCCTCATCAACAACCATAGGCGTATCACTCCCTACTTCTTCAAGATTGATACGACCCGGTTAGGGGTTGTATCGGGATAGGGAACCACTTCAAGCGTGTGCTGGCTCCGTAAGAAAGAAGAGAGAAGCTTAGAGACTGTTCTTTAACTTGATTGATTATAATGTAAGGTACAACGGAGTATTTTATAAAGCTAAATAGGCCATAGGCCTATTATGGCACTGGTACAAAAAGTGGTATTGGTCACTCCAAAAATGTGTGATGATATGCATTTAGTCACATGCATTTTTTTTGTCACTAAAGGTCGTGCCACCGTAACGGTGACATTATTGAGTTTGTGGCCTTTTTCATTGAAAACGAGTGACCAAAACCCGAATATGCATGACAAATTAGGCACAAGTTTTGTTGAATTAATCAGTATTAGTGACCGTAAACACTTAATAGTCACACGAATGGTTTTGGAGAAGTAACCTATTGTGCGTCATTTGGCCACATTAATACATAATATATGCTGACATAGAGGATGGATTTATTCAAACTAATTGTGTTTTTTGTTAGTGACTATTTCCCGTATGTGGACCAAATATGAATATAGTTATAATAAATGTAGACGTTTCGATGATTTAGTCACAACAAAGGGTCTGTTGTTTTTTTTGGGTTAGTCCACATACAATTTTAAAATTAAAAGTGGCCAAAAGTCTTAAATAAGTGTGACCATATGCCTTTTAAATCAAGTAAATGTGGTATTTTATGTGACTATTGTTCCTTCTTTCGGTCACATTGATTGTATGTTTGTGGGGGCCTTTTTGTTATATTTTTAGTCACAACAAAGCATGGGTTTTTTTTTGTTATTTAGTCACATACAAGTTAACCAAAAGTGGCCAAAAGTGTTAATAAGTGTGACCATATGTTGTTTAAAGTCAAGTGAATGTGTATTTTGTGTGACTATTGTTCATCCAATGGTCACATGAATTTTAAGTTTGTGTGGCGTTTTGTAATATTTAGTCACACAAAGCATGTTTTTTTTAATTTAGTCACATACAAGTTAACCAAAAGTGGCCAAAAGTGTTAATAAGTGTGACCATATGTTGTTTAAAGTTAAGTGAATGTGTATTTTGTGTGACTATTGTTCATCCAATGGTCACATGAATTTTTAGTTTGTGTGGCATTTTGTAATATTTAGTCACACATCGAATTAAATAAAGAGTGACCAATAATGTTGATAAGCGTGACCATATTATGTGAGTGCATCTTTTAGTCACATATAATAAATCAATAATTTGTGTCATTATATTATATTATATATATATATATATATATATATAACAGAATTAAAAACAAAAAGCAATTTCAAATTGAATAAAACTCGAATGTATATAACTGAACCAAATATACAATTGTAATGTCGTACATAATAAAATTCTCAACTACCATAATTTAAAGACTTATGACTCTTCCCCGTCCTAGCTTGTCTTTGCATGGTTTCACGAGAGACATAACTTTTGCGCTTCGATTGTAATTTTGGTACAGAATTGTAATCACTAATCTTTTGCATCGTAGTTGGTGGTGTAACCTACAGTAAACAAAAAACGCTTGTATCAAACATTGAATTAAATATGAAGAATTATATATATGTATGTTGAAAAAACACATGTATGTACCTCCTCATCAAGAACAACTTGATTCTTTGGCCATGCAAAGAAACCACCTACGCCATCCTTAACTGTTTTTAACCCATTATTTCCTACGTCCGGTATGCATGCTGCATCCACTAACGATGAATCAATTGATACTTTGTAGCAATCATTTGGGAGGTCTTGGTTATGCAGCATTTGTTTTCCCGCAGACTTGTATACGGTACCCAAAGCAACAATATTTAATTTCTTTAAGTGCCACAGTTTGCACTTAGATGCCTAAAAAAAGAATTTTTGCATGTATATATCAGAAATTATTTAAACAAAAGAATAACAAGACACATGTTGAAATACATACTGTTGGTAGTTCTTGTGTTGGAGACACATTTCCTTGTGATTGGGAATCTTAAGACCCGTTTCTTCGTGACTTAGGCCTTAGGCGTTTTCCTTAGGTCCGACATTTTTAACTAGGTTCCATATATAATATACAACTCGTACATTAGTCATGTATGTAAAATTTCAAAAATCAAACCTTGTTTCCATTACTTTTTCGAATTACAAGCCCCTGACTTCTCTTTAATTCTCCCCGCAATCTTTATCACGTACAACAACACTACTGATTAAAGATCACATGATTAGATTCATGATTCCAAGTTTATATAAAAAGCTTTCAATTAAAAATACAGAATCATAATCTAAGAGGGAGTAATTGGAAAATTTTCATTCATATACATCATTTCAGGAATAACAAATAAGCTGAATTTGATAAATACTATATTTTCAAGAGGGAGTTTTTATTCAAACATCTTCATTTTCGGACTACGTGCTGAGCATGATTTCATTCCAAGGGGGAGTTTTTAATAGCATTGGTAAACTTTTGAAAAGTTAACATTATTCAAGGGGGAGTTTTTAAAAATTCGGAAAATTAATGAAACAAATCGAAAAAGAAAACTACAGGGGCTAAAAGTGTCATTTCTCAATAGATGATATTCGGTTACTATAAAAGGAGAAAAACATTTTCTTTTTACTTTTTATGTTCACCGAGTCAATAATATCGTGATTGAAAAGAAAATCAAAGAAAGATTTCTGAGCTTATTACAGCGATTACACTTACTTTTCTTTCTCAAACGTAAATGGTTATGCGTTTTGATTCAGTTCTATGACTGTTTTGAATTATCGAGTTTAAACTCGGTAAGGATAGGGAATACCGAATTTAGGTTTTATCAAAATTTTGATAAATGATTTGATCAAAGACGATAATAATCAATGTTTATGTGGAAATAGATGAAAAATAACTTAGAAAAGGGTCTAAGATAATGAACTCGATGTTGATAAAGAAACTCGGAGGGGTTTGATGTTTATCAAGTTTGTTAATTATCGAGTTTGATATGATTTCTAATTTTTTGGAGTTTGAATAATGATAATAAAACATAATTGGATCTAGTTTGGTTTTCCATAAGTTAGAGGGATTCATCTTTTATCTCTATTGAGAAACTCAGTAAATGTCAAAAAGTCAAACTCGGTAACTACAAAAAGTTAAAATTTAGTAATGTCAAAAATACAAAATTCAGCACAAATGCAACTTGTGGATAAGTGAATTTGTTTTGGTTATCTACTGAATTTTATGTGCTTCTATTTTCTGCATGCTTATGATGATTAATGCTCGAATGTCTGTGGAACAAAAAGATCAGTCTCTTATGTGTTTTGAAAAAATCAAATGATTGTGAAAAAAAATCAAGTTTTTATGAATTCTAAGCCTTGGGTTAAATATGTCTATTCGTAATTGTTTAAGTGGTCTAAGTCATGTCCGGTTTCGACCGTTTTCTGCAATGAACAGAATGAGGAGTGAGTGACTTATTGACCATTCAGTTATTGAATTAGATGTGTTTGTTTTCATTATTTAGGATTCATGACAAAAAGTAAAAGTGGAAAAGTTTTTTAACTTGAATCAGAAAATCCGAGTCTCAATTGTTTAAGTGGTCTAAGTCATGTCCGGTTTCGGCCGTTTTCTAAAATGAACAGAATGAGGAGTGAGTGACTTAGTGACCATTCAGTTGTGCATTTGTGGTTGACTGATTTTATGTTATTATTGTAAAGAAAGTTTTTGACAAAAAATTTCTGGAAAAAGTTCTCAAAATCTGTTATTGTGTCAAAATGATACTCTTTCACAAAAACAGTTTTAAGAAGTTGTATGATTTCTCTTTCATTTTTCACAAAAGAGTCTTGATTCAAAATCAAAAGAGACATCTTCATCATTCTTGAAAGAGTATCATGTCACAAAGAATTTCTGGTGAGGAAATTCTAAAAACCAAACGAGAGAGCTAAATCCATACGCGAAAAAGCAAATCCAAAGTGTGTTCGAAAAAGAATTTCCAGAACACACAAAAATGATAAATCAAAAGAACAATTTGAATAAAGCGTATGGCATGTGCTAGAAAAAGTAAGAACGCGCACATGAGAAAGAAACTGATCAAAAATATGTTCAAAAAGAATTGCCAGAACATATAAAATAGACAGAGTGGAAAAAGTCAAAAATGTCAAATGAATTATTTGTTATCTAACCTCTCAATTTTATTCATTCAGTAATCATCATGGCACAACAACAACATGCAGCTGATGTTCATCCAGACGAATTGTGTCCTCCAAATAAATGATATTATCTTATGGATGCCAATAAGAAGGTTGATCTTGAACAAGTGCAATGTCCACCACAAATCAAAATACTGATGAATATCATCAAGAATCATCCTTTACAATTCAGTATTGCTGCTTCTTCCTCTGTACCATGGATCTATATGGCACAGTTCTGGCATACTTTTAAAGAAGACGGATCAAAGTATAGGCTCACATTATGCTTAACAAGAAAGTGCTTTCTCTTACACTGGATGACTTCAGGACAATCTTTTACTTACCACAAGCAAATGACAACAATCATGATAGCTTTGTGCCACCACCATCATTTTTGGACATGGTTCCATTCTATAAACAACAATTGGGCTTTACAATGGAGCTGAAGACATCATCAAGCTTTAAGACAACTGGTCTTCTGCAGCCATGGCAAACGTTATGCAAGATATTTTCCAAATGCTTGACAACACGTGTCACTGGATGGGATCAACCGCCATTGCAGATAATGCAAATGATGTATTGCTTTGTCAATAACATTCATGTGGATTATGCGGAGCTGCTATGGGAAGGACTTTACTATTCTCTTCATCATCCAACATCTTCGATTCCTTATCCAAGATTTACAAAGATCATCATTAGTCATTACATGACTAGTTTCCCTGAAATTTCAAGACGTGCTCGTGACATGTATCACAACCTGCAAGATGATGACATAATGAAAAATATCTTTAATTCAGGGAGACACAAAGATAAAGTTGGCATGCAAATTCCAGATTGGATGATCACTGAAGAGATGAAGCACACGGAGCATTATAGGATGTATGCGGAGGTGTTTGGGTTAGATGTTCCTCTGACTCAGTCACAACCGACTGAGTCTACCCAAGGAACGCATAGGACACCTAGCGCCCCTAGGTCACCTAACCCTAAAATGGATACAGCAGAGTCAAGTGCTCCAAAACGATCAACTGTGATTCGTTTTCGTCTTCCTGAAAGGAGATCAGCTTAAGCACAACAGTGGTCTTCATCTATCAGCATCCATGGCATACTAATAAGCAGATATAAATTCCAAATGCATGAGCATACGAACTTGACCCTGGAATGGGATCAAACAACCGCCGTTGCAGTATAATGAAAAAATGATGTATTATGCTTAGTCAATAACATGTCAGTGGATTATGCGGAGGCTGGGCAGCTTTTGGGAAAGTGACTTTAGTTACTATTCTTTATCCATCCCATCTAGAAATCTTCGATTTCCCTTATCCAAGATTTCCAAAGATCAATCATTAGTCATTACATGACTAATATTGTTTTTCCCTGACATTTCATCAAGACTTGCTTCGAAGACATGATCACAATCTGCAAGATGGGGAAATTGACATAATAAAAATATCCTTTAATTTAGGGATACACAAAGATAAAATTGGCATGCAAATTCCAGACTGGATGATCACTGAAGAGATGAAGCACACAGAGCATTATAGGATGTATGCAGAGGTTTGGGGTTAGATGTTTCTCTGACTCAGTCACAACCGACTGAGTCTACCCAAGGAACGCATAGGACGCCTAGTGCCCCTAGGTCACCAAACCCTAAAATGGATACATTAAGAGTTTAAAAGTGCACCCAAAACGATCCACCTGCGATTCGTTATTCTTCGTCTCTCCTGAAAGAGATCCACACGTCTTACGCCACCAGCTCCCGGTGCCTAACTGTTGATAAAGCAGATGACATGATATTTACAAGATACATTAACAAGAAGTCTTGCTGAGCACGAAAAGTCGAAGAAGAGCAAGAAGCTAGAGGAAAATTAGAACTGGTCAACAAGCACTTGCGTCTGAAGAGATTGAAAAGCATGAGGAAGGATCAGAGAATGTTAATTGATGATAGTTTACCCCGTAGGAATGATGAACCAAATATGTCCTAGCTCTAGCTAGTGCCCAGGAGTGTAATATGGAAAAGTCCGAAGGTGGAAGATCACTAATGATGAAGAGGTGGAAATTTACCAATGATGTCATACCTGTGAAAGTTAATGTAAGACGGAGGAAGAAAAAACTGATGAAATGTAAGAATTAAAGTAAAAAAAAAAAAAAACAAAGGAGAAAGGGAAGATTTTGTATGAGGAGTGTAGTCTAGGATTAACAACCATTTTCCCCACCAATTAGATCTCTAAGCGATTCAATACTGATCTCGTATCCTCGGATACTGAGAAACTCTAGGAATTGACGGTCACTGATACTAAAACTACATCATCATCAAAATCACTCAGCACCAAATTTTCTAAAACAAATCGACTTCTATCATTATTCAAAGCCAAGCATGCTCGTTTCAAACGATACAAAAATTTCTTTCAAGAGTTACAAGGACATTATATATATTTGTTTGAACATCTGAAAGCACGGTTTCTGTCAAGGAAGTCATTTGATACTCTTGCTGTTCATCTCCAAGAAAAGGTTAATGATCGATATCAACACCCACTAAGGTAAGAACGCATATTAATGGAGCAATTTTAAAAAAGCAAGTTCCTGACAGGTTTAGGAGATCAAGTTCCAGTGTAAGTTGGCAGAAGGACTTATTTTGAAAGACAAAAGACCAAAGAAGAGATAGAACGGATGATTTGCAAAAAGCTTATTTACAAGAGCGAGGGGGTGATGGTGGGAATATACAGGCTGAAATTTCCTTACAAATTCATAACGCTATTGATAATCACATTCCTTCTCAAGTTGATGCGTTAGTAAGAAGTTATATGTCTGGTCACATCCTTCATGTTCATCCAGTTCAATCACAAACAGCATATGTTCCCGAACAACAATATCAATTGTATCTCTCTATGAAAGCCGATCCTTAGCTACAACAGCAAGACATAGCTATATGGTTGGCACTCCAAATGAAGTTTGAAAGACCTCAGGCACAACAAACAACATGTAAAACTTCTGCCGTTCGCCCAAGAGATCAAGACGATCCTCACGATGATGCTCATCCTGAGGGGAAGAATAGTGCAAAGCGGCATAAGACATCTGAGTATGAATCATATATGTTTGGAGAGTCATCATCTGGACAAGTCAATGAAGAGGAACGAGGTCCATCAACTTCACGTAATCAAGAGCAAGTAGATGATAATGATTTTTGGACTGATTCTTATGCTTCAGATGATGATGAAATACCAATGAAGCAAGTGTCACAAGATATTATGGAAGAAGTATCACTGACTATTAATGAAGCAAAGTCAAAGAAAATGGCTGATGAGATGTTGACACAAAGATGTACTTCAGGAGATGAGCATCAATATCATATTGATCAGATGAAGAATTTCTTGAAAAGTGACATTGTTTGGGAAAGTAAAAAGGAAATTCTTGTCTCTCCACATCCACGAAAGACCACACCTCTAGTTCAAAGTTGTCAAAGAGATCCTGAAGCTCCAGCACTATCTCTAATAAATCAAGATCTTTTGTATCTGAAGAAAGGAAGTTCAGGGCCCGAGAAGATAGTATTGTCACTTCACAAGTTTCCTGCAATTATCTTCAATGATGATGATATTGAAGAATGAACTTCCAGATGGGTAAATAAGTGTGTTAAGAAATTTAATCCTTATGCTCAATATGGTGTTGAACATTGAAAGAATCCTCATGCAAAGATCTTTTACATAAAGAAACAGAAAGAGCCTGGAAAACCAAAGGAAGAGGTTTATTCAAATTCAAAGATCATTCAAGTCATCAAGACGTACTGGGAATTGGGTCATGAATACAAGTTTATCACAGAGATAGTTGCAAGAAGAGCTGATGAGTGCATTGTGTCGATTACCGAGCCTGATTACAAGAATCTCAATAAGAATGATATTGAGGACATGTATTTGCTGATTATGAATGACAAGGTTCCTGACTATGCAAAAACAGGGTTGCTAAGGACTTTATCAGTATTCATCAGAAGTTCAGTGATATGGGAAACAGTGCATGATTTTCAACTTGGAATTAAAAGTTATCAATAGAAAGTTAATCTCACTGCACCAATAATATCTTTCCCAGGAATTAAAAAGCACAAAATGTTCTCCATCATCTATGAACCCGTGCATGAAATCATATACAAGAATAACAAGAAAGAGAAAAGGGTGATGAGACATTTATAGATTCGTAAGTTTTGTGATGCAACACTAATTAGAGTACTTGAAGGTTTAAAGAGTTACAATAATGATGTTAAGTATGGCTACGTAAAAAGAGAACTTACGAATGATGAGGTTGAGTATCTAAAGTTGTTTGAAGAAGAGATTGAAGTAAGATTAAAGTATTGCTACCAGATGAGAAGATGGGAGATGTATGTGAATGGAAGACCACTTGGACTACGAAGGGAACACCCAGAATAATCGACCTTTAGGGGGAGATTGTTAGGTTCATAAAAAGTGTTGATTATGTGGTTTAATTATATTTAGTCATTAGTCTTTATTTTGTTTAGAATAAAAATAGTTTGTAATAAGGTATATTATGCTAAAAGTAAGAAATAGCATAATTTCCAAAGAATAGGGACTAGAAGTGAAAAATAAAGGAAGGGATGTCTCTTTCCTTCTTCTATAAATACCCTTTCTAATCATCATTAGAGGGTGATGCCTCGTAATAAACTTTTCCTTTTTCCTTCCATTTTAATAACATTTGAAATTTAAATACTTGCCCTCATCTACTATTCTCTCACAGCTTTCATGAACGATATGTATGATTCAAGATAAATAAGACCTAACAATTTAAAAATAAAAAAATGTGTATATAAATGAGAGAGAAAGAGTGAAATGAAAAAATAAGTGTGAGAGAAAGAAAACCCTTCAAGTTAGTATACTTTTCAATTTATGGACCATTTATGTACTTTTAAATCTAAGTCCATGAACCAAACAATTAAACTTGGTAATGAGTCTAAACTTGATGTGCAAAAGGAGGCAACCAAACGCACCCTAAAAACATTCACTACAACAACGTTTTTTATTAATTTTTTTCTGTACCTTTTGACAGTTTAATATTTTTAACTTGTCAAAATTTTACATTTTTTGTTTCACATTGTTCCTTTTACAATTTTATAATATAAATAAAATTATAAAAATTATAAAAAATTTAAAAAACACAAAAAGCTAAGGAGTACAAATGGTTAGGGCTGTAAACGAACCGGACGAACACGAACAGAGCCTTGATCATGTTCGTTCATTTAATTTTAACCGGACAAATAAACGGACACGAACGCTTAAACGGACGAATTTTCTTATTCATGTTCGTTTATTAAAAAAATGAGTTGTTCATGTTCGTTTATTAAAAACTAAACGAACCTTAAACGAACATAAACGATCAAACATAAATGAACGTAGAAAAAAACATAAAATATTATCAAATTATGCATAATATTATGTTTTATAAGTGTTGTTTTATTTAAACATACCAGATTTAAAAGTATAACATTAAAATATATGATATACGAACATAAACCTATAAATAAATATAAACGAATATTAATAAACGCCTAATCGGACGTTTATGTTCATGTTCGTTCATTTACCTACGAACGTAAAATAATGTTCGTGTTCCTTCATTTAA
>BQNB010166644.1:2394-14088 GCA_026074375.1 Tanacetum coccineum | reverse complement strand
ACATTTAAACTTTAAAAAACTTGCAATAACTACCTTTCTTGAAAAGTTATTAACAGTATAATGAGAAGTGATATGCTCATTAGAGGAAGGATCTCATTCAGTAACATCAATACCGTTAGTTATCCTTGCATAACCAGTACCCATCTAGTCATTATAATGAGCATTTGTGACATAATGTTACACCAACATTCCTTCATTTGACATTCTGGTGCCACACATGTGAAAGAAATATAGTAAAATACCATGTCATGTTATAAAGATGAAACTGAATTCTACCTATAACCTTTAAAAAATTGAAATATCATATCAACTATAATTGCCATTAATATTCCAAAGTTTTTAGCAACCGCTCAAAGATATCTTCATGTGTATGTTCTTGTGATTGAGACCTGCCAACCACAAAATTGAGCTACCCATCAGGAACCAAAGCTTTGACGCATAGACGAGGCTTGCTCATGATGAGCTTGCGTGGGCGAACTAAAACAACAATAACAGGTGACCCTTTAGGTAACCCAGAAATGGGTAAGAGCTCGATAAGAACCGTGAGATGTGAATATAATTGCTTTGATCAACACATATATAGTAAGAAAAGGATACTAAATGGAATTTTTACCTCTGGACATTTCAGTTCGACAATTGAATTTGAGGTGATGCTATTCACAACAGCAGCGACAACCACATAGGTTGTCTCCTATGAAAGGTTAACAAATTGTATACGCTTTTATCATAGGTTACATTAATATACGCTTTTATTAACATCTTTCTTCTCGTGTATGGCATCGTGTCTTTATCAATCAATTGCATCCATTAATTATTTAACCAAATTATCACTCATAATACATCAAGAGAATAATAATTCAAATACATAATCATCAATTATATATGCTTCAAGCATATGAAGCTTTTCGAGGAATATCCCACACTTATTTTGAAAAGGCATCCGTTTGATTGACTACAAATAGGGTTCACACGTCATAGATGGGTGGGCTTGTTTTGTAAATATCGTTGACAAAAAAATAAGAAGGATAAATCAATTATAAACATACCAAATTATATAAGAAATTGAAGTTGTTAATTGACAAGATACAATGAAAAAACCTCTTCACCACAATCCACCTTGCATCCCTAACAGGAGTAACAATACTCTTCAACACAATCCATCTTACACCGCGAGTACCACGTATTGTAAATTGCCAACGAGCATAGCAACCATATCACAATAACTGCCATAATACATGCATTTTTATCATTTTTAAAATTTTGTAGCATCTTTTATCTTCTACTTGCTGAGGAGTAATAATTAATGCTAAATATAAATATGTTTGCCTATTGACTAACGATATAATACTAACGATGTTTATCCATCCATCAATGGAACTTTCAAAAAGTTTCATTCTTTAATTAAAGATTATAGTTGCTTACAAATTGAACATTATCTTGTAGCAAGGCTAGAGTTGCAGAGAGTATTTGATGTGTCGTTGTGTGTAGGTAATTTATTAAAGTATTCAAGTTTTAAATTTATATTTTGCTGACTTTACCTAAAACAACACTTTAACGGGCAGGGTACCTGATCGGATGGAGTTTCGTGGTAAGTAGGGTGTCAATCACTAAGAGCGAGAACTAATCTTTTATTTTATCAATATTTTGGTTAACTAAACTAAGTTAATTTAAACTAAGTTAATTTTATTCTATGTTAAACCTATGCTAAACCTACGTTAATCTTGATTCTAACGGATAAGGGGGGTTTTCAGCCTGAGAGACTGGCACAAGTTTATGGTAATTTAGATCAATTTAAGACACAATAACACACGCAAGCAAACATACAAAAGATAGAAGAGCGGTCTAGCCAAATATAAGAAAATTGTATTAACCATGATTAATCCAATTATAACGTTGGTTTGTTTATTAAGTGCAATGAATGCTTATCTCGAGGCGGCATACCATTTCAAGATTTAGGCGGGACTTCTTCCTAAAACCCAGACACGTAAAATTCTGTCACAATTAAACGCATCCGCATAAAGTATCTTATTTGCTGATTATAATCTATCTTAGGGGTTAAAGTAATGGTGATCTTGTTAAACCCTAGCTCATAGAGACTTTACCCACTTATAGCTTAATGGCTATTTATATACTAGTAGTCCATTGGCCAAATCTTTACCAATTGATTAAGAACGTACTCGTTGATCCCAAGGGTCACCTGCCGGTCCAACTAAGCTCACTAATCTAAAGGCGATGATAGGTCATTTTTTGTGATCCTATTGATCTAGATATATAAATCATTATATGGAGAGCCATCTCGGCATCTAGCTAACGAGGTCGGTATCACTAGATCCAGTTGAATGATAGGTCGCATACAAAAGCATGTAAACAAGTATAAATTGATAAACATAAACAAGCAATCAACGATAAATTAAACATTCGAGATAAACAAACCATACATTCAAATCTTCATAATAATGGCTAATACCAATGGTATTAGCCCTCAAATGTCATAATCAATACAAGATCAATAATTCAACCAAGGTAAACTAACCGAGTTAAACGAATGATAACAAAAATCGAACGATTACTAGAGTATAGGAGATTACAAAGTGTTTTCTATGGAATTAATAGCTTTACTTGATTTCTTATGCTCTTCTTGTCTTCTGAAAATCGACTTTTGTGGTTAAGGTATCAAAAATATGATCAAGCACACTGAAAACTCGTTTTTAGGTTTTCTATTTATAGTGTCTGGAATTTGGTTGATACGGCGTATCGAGAGAGATGGATACGGCGTATCGGGGGTTTATTTGAGTATGGACCACGTTCGATATCTTCAAGAATATTTTATTACTTTATATTGAATACGACGTATAGAAGTCTCCTGGATACGGCGTATTGAACTTTATATCTTCGTGGTTTCTTGTGAAGTACAGACACAGATACGCCATATCTTTCTTGATGGATACGGCGTATAGGATGTCAGAATAGTAATATTCAAATGTCTTCGTTTAAGCTCCAGAATGCGTGCCTTTTTGCTAATCTTCATCAAGTACTCCATAATTACTGCAATTCTCAAATACAAACGATTAAGTAACAATTTTTGCAATAATAATATAAAATGAGTTATTTACATGGGTTATCGTAAAATAGTAGTTAAAGTTAGATAGTGTAGGAAGTAATTTAGACCGTCATATGTATCCAGAAAAATGTTAATATATCAAAATAATTAAAATGCCATATTTGTAATATAACTTAAATTGATGGCATATACTTTGCAACCCATTTTCGTACCTGAAAACCGCACTCCCATGACCAATTATTCTTGGCGTTTCCATCAAGGCAATTCTAAAAACATGGTCATCAATTTTCAGCAAGAAGTGATACAAAATTGAACCCAAACGAGTTACTCATAATGCGCGGCGCGATGACAAGTTGACAATACTTTCAATTAAGTTCGAACTGTCACATTAATTTTAATAGCGAAGGATATTTATTTGGTGGCAAAGGTTTGTAGAAACCACACATATTATTGCAACATTCATCTGTTTTCACAAATCTTACAAAACTAGGATATTTTTTATGAAATCTAATAAGACTAGTAAAACATCAAACATGTGATGGTGCATCAAAACAAAGTCTCATACCTATACCAATTAGAGATGCAAATCGAAACCGGTTTTTTAAAAAACCGGTCGAAAAAACCGAAACCGGTTTTTTTTAACCGGTTCGGTTAAATATAACCGAACCGGTTAGACCGGTTATCGGGTTTTTTGCCATACCGGTTTTTTACCGGTTTTAAAACCGGTTTTAACCGGTTTTATTAAAAAACCGGTTTTACCCGGTTTTTTATTTTTTTAAAAATTTTTTTTTATAATTTTTTTTTTTAATACCCGTCAATAGTTTAAAAAAAAAAAACCGGTTTTAACCGGTTAAAAAAACCGGTCAAAATAGAAGTCAAACTAGCCGTTTTTAAATTTTTAAAAAAAAACCGGTTTTAACCGGTTAAAAAAACCGGTCAAAATATAAGTCAAACTAGCCGTTTTTAATTTTAAAAAAAAAACCGATTTTAACCGGTTTTAAAAAAAAAAAAAACACACGGTCTAGCACGTTTTTATACCCGTTTTTTTTGTGTTTTTTTTTTTTTTTTGATGATTTTAGGGCATGGCTTAGTACTATAAATACATGTAATGGGTTGGGGTTGAAAACACATCAAAAACACTCACTAATCTCTCTTTTTCTCTCTAATCGTGATATATATACTCTAATTTCTCTAATCCGTATAATGTAAAAACTTCACATTCACAACAAGCTTCCACTAATGCCTCCGTTTCTTCTACTAGCCATGGTCGAAAAATTTACACAAATGAAGATGTGGTGCGAATTAGACCAACTACGAGAAAAGGCGATGTTTGGTCTAATTACGATATGTGTATTATGATCGATGGGGTGGAAAAGGCGCGTTGCACATAATGTATGAAAATTTTTATTAACCGGGTTCACAACTCTACACTCCGGACTCATAAGAAGGCGGTTGTAATGCGGTTAGCCAAAATGATACGTCACAAGGTACTATTGGTGCGGATGGTCAAGTTTTTATATTTGATAATGATGCGGTTCGACTTGATTTTACGAAGTTTGTCATTCAACAAGCGCTTTCATTCAACCACTTCGACAACGTCAAGCTTACGGAGATCATCAACAGGAGGTACAACCGCGGTGATTCAACATGTAAGTCGTTTAGACTATTAGTAGTGATGCTTTTAAATTATGAGCAAAGGCTAAAAAGATATTATTGATGGTTTTCGTGATTTTAAATATGGTGTTTCTATAACTACGGATATTGGATCCGCACCATGATACGGCAAATTTTATTTAGCCGTTACGGCTCATTGGTTTTAATATCCGAATCTTGGTTATTAATGAAGCTCACGGACAATTGCTTTTAAAATCAATTTGGTTATCCTCATAAAGGATCTTAATTTAAGAATAATTTTCAATGACAACTTTAAATTGAATATAATGTTGATGATAAAGTTTACAAACTTTGACATTTTGGTTGGTGGAAATCAAAGGAGAAAATCACGCAATTTCCAATTTTATCCGCTCTATGGCTCGTGACTTATAACGGTCCAAGCTTCTGACTGGTAAGCCATTCAGAATCGGCCTTTTTTTCTATTAGCGGTAGGAATTAATACGGGAAAGAGGTCAAAGATAACCCGAATCCGTGAAAGTTGTGTATGTTTTGAAAGATTATGCTTGGACGGAGTAGATAGGGTACAACATGACACATCGTTGGAAGGTACTGATATTAGAAGACGTTGAAGAAACATTGCAAGACGAAGCAGTTGAATAATGGATATCACCTACCGAATACCGAAATTAGGATGAAGGTGAGTTTGAAGACTTAGATATTGAACACGTAGAGTAGCCTGTTATAAACATTTCTTATTCTAACTACCCAAATAAAGTACCCATACGAGTCCAGAGTTTTTAGGATGTCAATGATTCAGAGTTTTTGGAAGTTTTATGGATTGAGTATAACGGAGTTATGATTTTAAAAAAAAAAAAAAAATTTGACTACTTGAGTACACTAATATGTTTTCGGGTGATGGCCATGCCGAAGCTCGAAATGTATTAGTATTTATATATTTTTAGTTGTATAATTGTATTGTTTAAATAAAAGTTATGATTGTATTTTTTAGTATGTTTCCGGTGCAAATAAAAATTTATGATTGTATTTGTTTAGTATGTTTCCGGTGTATTGTTTAATTAAATGTTTGATAATTAACAAGTTTATTAAATAAATGTTCGAAGTTTTAAATTCCGAAAAAAACCGAACCGAACCGGTATAAAAACCGATTCCGAACATTTATAACCGAAAAAAACCGAACCGGTAAAAAACCGATTCCGAAAATTTATAACCGAAAAAAACCGATTCCGAACATTTATAACCCAAAAAAACCGATTTCAAAAAAACCGATAAAACCGAAACCGGTTATTAGAAAAACCGGTTTTTTTAAAACCGGTTTTCTAATAACCGAAAACCGGTTTTAACCGATTTATTTGCATCTCTAATACCAATGACCCTCATGCTGCGTTCTTGAGTTTTATTTTTTAAAGAAGAGGAAAGAAGTAGGAAGAAAATAAAATAAATTCGTGTTTCAGAGTTTTTTTTCGGAGAGAAGAGAAAAGAAGAGGGGAGTAAATTTGGCTAAATTTCTCTCCAAAACTTTCTTCTCAAAAGTGGGATGATTTGAAGATAAGTTATATCACGAAGTTTTTAATAAATATAATTACTTAAATGATCATATACTAGAAAACATAACTTTTATACATAATTAAGGGTATAATTGTAAAATCATCACATATCACTTCCTTTCTCTCATAACCCAGGAACATGGTATAAAAAAATAAATTTCATTCATCTTTTCTTTTTTTCTGCTTTTCTTTAACTCTTCTATTCTCTTCTTTCGTTTTAAAAACTTAGGAACAAAGCATTAAGTTTTTGTATATATATATATATATTTCTTGGTGCCTTTAAAATAAAACAATTTTGCCGCGTCTCATCGTGTTTGTCTATCTTTAACAATTTTTTTCAAACAAACATTGGTCTAAATAAGTGAGCACTGGTTTACGGCACATCAAAAACAGAATTCATACCAACACTACTATCAATTCTTTCTACAAAAGAGGTCGAGCAAAGTTTGTGACCCTAAGGATCGTATTGGTTATTTCTAGCTAAATTGCAGCAAAATTGAATAAAAACGAAGTAGGCATAACTGGTGCCACAAGTTTTTAGATACACCAACCCGAATAGAACAAACATTTTACTATTATTGGCAAAACACAGTTGTATAATTATATAACTTTTATAAGTAGATAAACCACCTTAAAACATTGACATTTGGCCTTGTATACGATGACTCTTAACTAAAAATTGGTATTTTTGTCTCCGAAAATCTCACAAAATCACAAACTCGATTGTATACGTTTCACCCAACACAATTTAAGGGGGTGTTTGGGATTGCTTATTCAAAATAGATTATTCGTTTTGAAAATGAATAATTAGATAATTAGCGGTTACAAAACGTGATTCTGAAAAATAGTGTTTGAATTTCATTATGTTGTTTGAAATAGTTATCAGATAATCAATTTTTTTAGTGTTTGACAAATTGAATTATTTGTTTAGTTGATAGGTAAAATGACCAAAATAGAATTATTTTGTTTAGTTGATTGATAATCAGATATTTTGTTAGAAGTTTTTCTCAACAGTAAAAAAAAGTTACTAATTTCAACAAAACAACCAAACATACATGATAGAAAATTAAACTAGTGACAATCATACATAATACAAGGTTTAATTGTTCATCAGATCTCTTGCAATCATCTCTCTTATTGTGCTCATATATAGATCACTACTACGACTTGAACTTGCATCATCTTGTGTTTGGTTAATGCTATTAGATACCTCGTTGTCGAAATCTTGACCCGGATTGTAAGTTTATTGTTGTGCCGTGTTAAATGCTTCATCGAATTGACCTTTCTTCCTTATATAATTGTGGATTTCCATCGATGCTATTACAATGCTCACTTGTGTTTCATAAGAATAATTTACATGCATGTCTTTTAATATTGCTCATCTTGCTTTTCATACTCCAAACGTTTGTTCAATCACATTTCTTAACGACGAGTGATAGTAGTTAAACGGCTCTTTTTTTCCTTTTGGAGCATGTTGGGCAAAACTTTGGCCTCGACGAAAATCAGGTATATGATAACGAACACACTGTTTGAGTTCACCATTGTTTTCTTCTATGTATAAATCATTAACAAACACATTGTTTGAGATTAATTAAAGAAAACAACCAAGATATAATAAAAAAAAAAATTAAAGATTGGAATACAAAGTACTTTCTAATCCCATCTATATTGCTTTCAACAATAATTAATTTCGAAAATAAATCACACAACATGAGTTTCAATTTTCATAAATTAACAACTTCACTAATAAAAAGAAATTTGGTACTAGTTGCATTAGATTATGATTCGTAAAGTTGTTGTGTAAGGAAGGTTTTATATTTTAGGGATAAGTGGATTTTTTGGTAAATTTGTCCCACCTACTTTTTCAAAGAGAGGCTGCGTTTTTCAGCTGCACCCCTTCACCCACTTTTTTAAAACATCGTTTTAACCACTCTAAAACGTAGATAAGTGCGTTTTCTTTTTTGTTTCCCAAACACTCAAAATGGCTTTTTTCCAGTTTCAAAATGCAATAATCAGATAATTTGGGTGGAAACGTAAAAACAAACACCCCCTAAGTGTTTAACTAAAGTCAAAAAGTAGTCTCTTGATGGATTTTAATCACGAGGCGTAGTTTGAAACAACACTTTCACACATTAACTTCTAAGGTCGTACAAATAAACTTTTGGGTAAATTACACCGTTCGTCCCTAAATTTAGGCCCGATTGCGGATTCAGTCCCTAGATAATGGGGGTCGATGTCATTAATCCTTAATGTCGATTTTTGTTACCCGTTTGGTCCCTCGAGCCTCGTTATACGTAATGGGTGCTAGTTTGACTTTTCAACGATGGGCAGTTTAGTAATTTCAAATTTTTTTCAATTTTTCACCGTTGGTCCCCGGGTTAATTTTTTTCTTTGTTTTTTTGTTTTTTCCAACGGGTGTTGTACTGTTGCTTTATTTTGTCGTTTAGCGCTTGCCCTATTGGTCCCTGACTCGTTTCTGTGTATTATAAATGATGGTTTGCAAGGTATAAGACAAAAATTATAAAATAGTTCGTTGTGCGTGTGGTTTGGAAGCTGTGATTAGAACATTATGGACTAATCAGAATCCTGGTCGTCATTTCTATGGTTGACCTACACTTGTAAGTATGATCCGATCGAAAAATATGTAACAAATCATTTTGTTTGTATATTTAGACATCCATTTTCTTTTATTTTTAGAGTCCAACATGTGTCAACTTCCTCTAATGGTTTGATCCACCAATGTGTCAAAGGTCTGTTCAGATTATCCAGGGTTGTTGAGGTCACATAATGAGCTTGAAGAAATCCTTGCTATGGTTGAAGAAAAGCGACGCAAGTTGCTGAAATTTCTCATCATCAGTTGGGTTGTGTTTGGGTTTTATGTTTATTGTACAATGTGAAGCTTTAGGGTAGTTGCTTTTTGGGTAGATGTTCTAGGTAGGTAATGAGTTATGGTATTGTGGATGAATGTGGTTTTGAGTTGATTGATGGAATTAATAATTTCTGTTTTAGTCATATTGTCGTGGATGTATGTGTTAATTTGTTTAACTAATAAAGTCAACAAAAGTCAATTGGGTTCACTGTTATGAATTAGCAAAAGTCAAATAATCTGTATAACCGTTTGACACCAAAAACAATAACTGATCATGGATAATTCATATAATTGATTAGACTAAATAAACCTAAACTAATTAATTAATAACAAACATAAACGAAGCCACAATCCCAAACACTATCGCAGTTGAATTCCAAAAGCAAGCATTCTTTTAAATTTTCTTCAATTCTTCCATGAGTTGTTGCATTTGACCTTCCATATTAGCAAACTCAACTTGAAGGACTGCAAGTTCTTTTCGGCTTGTTAATTCATTTTCTAGTTTTTCTCTTTGCGAGGGATTAAAAAGCATATGCATCTCATATAATTGAGTTCTGTACCATTTAATCTCTAACTCCGGATCACACCAATACCATCTTTTATATTGCTTGATTCTTTTTTTCTGTCATAAGAGAATTTATAATTAGCTAATAGAATAAGATCTAGAAAAAATGCAACGGCTTACATATTTTTTAGGGCAAACACCAAATCGTCTAGCAGGGTTGTCACGTGTCCAAGAGGTGAGCGTCATCAAAGGAAGCCCACATTTACAATCTGTAGGACCGAAGCAAGAAGATGAAGACATTTTTGAAACGGTTTTGTAATTTTGCGTTCATTTGTGTTTTTGTCAAGTAAAAAACGCGGGGACTTTATCACTGTTACCCTTTGTGTTACCCAGGCGTTTTTATATTGTTATTGTAACTTGCACTGTTGGTCCCTCAATGCTCTATTGGTCTTCCATTTCCCGCTAAAATACATTATAAATGTTCCACATTTTTCTTCCCCTCTCCTCGTTCCACCCGCTGGCCTATTGGGATAGCAGCCTTCAGGCTTTTACTTGTACGCTTGTTCCTTGAAAAATATTTTAGCCTCCTTTTACATATACCTTCCCAATGTAATAATTGCATTTTCGACTGTTTGTTTGTGTAGTCGATTAATCACCACGTACATTTACTTGTATTTAAGTACAGTTCGCGTTTGGTCCTTCATATCCAAAACACACCCATACATTCCTTAACTTACTAAACACCTTTCACTATCCTAAAACCAAACTTTTTCAATGGCTGGTGACAATGGGTTTGTGAACTTGGAACAACTCAGGCTCTTAGCAAATTCAGACCTGCTGCGAGATCAACTGCTCATCTATTTCGACATGTAAACGCAGAGGGAGGTTCAGCTAGCAACTAAAATTAACAATTTAATGAGGCAGTTGCTTGGCAGTATAGATGAAAGGCGTTCGTTTATACGAGAGCTAGAACAACGTTTGCTGACAAATGTGATGGCCTATAAGAGAAGAGAGGAACTCAAGGGTCTGTAAGGTGATGGAGATGAGGACGGCAGCTTTACAGTTGCACCTTCAGGCCATGAAGGGATTTGACTTTTATAAATCTCTGTAAACGGGAGAGGGTCGGCTTGGGGGTTATCTTTTTTACTTATGGGTTATTTTTTGTTAACATATGTTTTTTATGAATGTATGGTTCAAAGTTTTGGTTATTAATCAATGAACCATTTCCTTATAATGTGTTGTTGGTATTGTAATTGTTTTGTGTATAAATTACTCTGTTTGACCACTAATCTGTTTGTACAAGGTTGTTACCTTGGAGACAAAATAACATAAACAAGTTGCATAACGTGATGATCCAAAACATAACACATATACATACAACAAAAAATTAAAAGAAATACATACAAGGGTAATTTAAGATCCAAAACATTAGTAATACAAGATAGCACATAAACGACCCATTCTTTGCATTGACGTTCGTCTTTAATAAATGTATCATCCATCTATTCAGCATACACCCTTTTCCTCTTTAGTGGTCTTCCTTTGTCCACTAGTTCATCACCACTATGGTTTGCAACCTCTTTACAAACTAGAACTTCAAGGTTACCTTTGTTAACAATATGGTTTGAAACCTGTTCACACATAGCCCCATCAATCTCATCAGGCACATGACCATCCATCCCCTGTTTTACTGCTTCACTTGGCATCTCTACAAGATCACCACTTTGGTTTCCTATGTTGTTGTTTAAAAGCACCTCTTCTTCACACATGTGTTCCTAGCTAACCTTGTCTTTCATTACCTTAGCGCCTTTGTCTAAATCAAAGGCATTAATGTCGAACGTAAGGTCAATCTCAAACAAGGATCTTTTTCATTCGAATTCTTCTCTCAACCTGTAGGTCCAAAGTCTTGGATCTGATTAGCCTTTTGTAAGCCAATAGCTAATTTGAATAAATCCAAATCAACTATAAGAGAGACAATGACTATGAATACTATGTGCTGATGCGGAATCTTAACACAAGTACTAAGAAGAACAATTGTAAAACTAACTTCGTATATTGCTATTGATTTCTATTAGGTTTG
>BQNB010166643.1:0-14089 GCA_026074375.1 Tanacetum coccineum | reverse complement strand
TTAAAGGTCGTTCTTTGTATCTTGTGTGATGTGTATTATGACGTCACGCCCCCGGACACGTGTTTTCGTCTAGGCCCCGTTTAGGGGTGTGACAGAAAGCCCAAACCAAGCATCAAGATCACAAAGCATAATTAGGTTAGTCTTCTATAATGGAAGATCACAAGTTTCCTAAGATTGTTCAGGTAGATCTTCATGTGCTTAAATGCTTGCGGTGGATGTAGATTGCAAGATCTCAAAGCTTGCTTTGGAGGATCATTTCGGTGTATGCTTACAACAAAAATGAGAGTTAGATGCATTATGATCATGGGGTTTTATGGATGCATTTTCTATAGATCTAAGTGTGTGCAAAATGGTGGAAATAGTGTGTTTGGAGTAATCAAAACCGGATTGGAAAAGCTCCTCTATTTATAGGAAAAAGTTGAAGGGAACCGACTACTGTTCACCAGGGAACCGACTTTGTAAATCAAAGGGAACCGGTGACGCTCCAAAGGAACCAGCTACTGTTCACCAGATCCAAAAAATCTTTTGTAATCTTTGAGAGATTTTTCAAGACTTAGATGATGTAATGCATGATGTAAAAATCATTTTCTATTTTATTTTTCTTTAGTTAACTTTGTATATTTTATAGAATAAAGTGTGTAAGTTAACTATTATATACTTGCTAAAATGTTTGTCTAAAAGTACTTGTAAATGCAAAATGTGAAATGAGGTTTGATCATAATGCAACATAACAAACATGTATGAACCTGTGTTGTAACGTACGAGGAATCGAGACATGGGTATGTCAAGAAAGATTTCAAGAATATATCAATTCATTATTCAATTTATGGTTGATATATTTATCGAATCTAATTGACAAGTTTTTTAGTATGGACAAGAAATTGGATTCTTATTTGTTTAGTTTCAAGATTATATCAAATTATAATAAAAGATATTGTCTTGCATCTACATACTCAATCACACTAGATTGATATAAAAATAATTGCATCCGTTTGTAGATGAAAAGAATATGCATTGGATCATAACTTACACTTGTATTGATAATGTCATATTGAGTCTACTTGTCCAATATTTGTGTTCCAAATATTAGTCTAATATGTTTAATACATGCATGAAATACATAATGAAGTAGGATTGAAAAATTGGATGTTTCGTCCGAAATATTCAAGAAATTTACATTGCAATGCAATTGCTAAATGTGTCATTTCCGAAAAACCAAACACGAGCCAATTTACAACATATGTAATTGGTATGTGCTTAATTACACATACTTTTTACCTTTAAAAACGAGCTAAAATAACCAAAAACGGACTTAAAATGCCAAATATATGCTTGTTTTGCTAATTGTATTGTGCAGGAACGAATAACCAAGAAAAGGACGAAAAACAAAGCCAAAACGACAAATTATGATTAGTTGAGTCAAGTTACGGTCCTCTATGAAAAGATAATCACAATTTATATCTTTGCTACACTTCATTAGGAAAAATATAAGAATTATATTTTGTTCTATTTTGTGAATGGACTAATGTGAGAATCCTTTTGACTAGGAAATTCAATTTGACATTAACGGTTGGAAGTATTGATTCTAGAGTGAAGTTGGGTTTTCAGTGTGTATAACCCGTTTTTAAAAATGGTCGTCGTTTAGCAATGAATTGAGCGAACCACTAGTAGTTATAGTTCATATTCATTCATTATTTTTGATTAAATGGCTTCTTCCTTAATATGCCCTAATGATAAGTATTCATCGTTAATACTGTGTATCTCATTAGGTGTACACACTAAGCACGTAGTTGAATTTAGTCTTTTGTCCTTAGTCAATCAGAGACAATCATCGCACGCATCTACCTCCAACCACCTCAAACGTGAACGTTTTTTAATTTTTTGTAAGATCTAGGGTCTTAGGAAGGAATGCAAACTAATCTCATAAAAGTGTCTTTCTCATTTTAATAGTATCTAGTATCTATAAAGATCTTTCGGATAAAATCTCGAAACGTTTTTCAGTTCATCCGAAATGTTGAAGTTTTTTTAATTCGCAAAATGCAAATTAAAATGTCATTTATTGTTCATGTCCAATTCGTTTCACAAAAACCTTAATCATGCCTCTATTATTATATAGATGGTTAATATCTTTCGTCCACATTTCCGTTACCACACTTTTAGGAAAATCGTAACTCGTTGATTGTGGATTGTTCTCAACGAACAATCGCAATATTCGAGAAGAGCTACGTAACTCGCGGCACTATGAAGTTCTTGTTTGCTTTATCCGTCATCCATCATGAAATTATCAAGCTCATCGCTTCCGTAAGTTATTTCTCTTATTTATTTTATTTTTTTAATTTTTTTTCTTTCTCAACTTATGTCCAGATGAGCACGAATTAAAAGGGAAGGGGTAAACATACTTCTCACATTTATCATTTATACACCAAACACTCTCAAGGATACTTCACATAGGTGATCCTTTATTCACTAGAAGAAACCACAAAGTTACACTCTCTACCGACACTAAAACTCATAAACTATTATTTACACTCTTGTTAGTGATTCATTTAGGTCGATATACATCCCCATAATCATACCAATAGTGAAATAAAAAACCAAGTCATTCAGAATAATATAAACTCTCGATTCATCACTCCTGTACACTATTCCACAGAAGTATTCACCAGTGTAATCCATTTCCCAACAAGTGAATTTCGTTAATGTATATCCATCTTTTTCATCATTTCCCGGACATCATAATGACACTGTGCTGCATTTTTTTCAAAAGTCAACACTGAATTTCGCACTATTGAAATGCGGTGCTCATCACAATTCAGTTCCACTTTTTAACATAGCCGTGAAATGATACACATTGATAGTTATATCAATCGGCTGATCAGTATGGTTGACCCGTCTCCATAATTTGTGTCTGCCAATGGCCCCTTGATAGCTGAGTTGGGCTAAGTGAAATTGTACTTTTGTAGTTAGACAATCTTACAAAGTGTGTGGGGAGTCATCTATCATACGTTTTGGCGGCTTCATAATGGGCACCTGGCCGGAGTTGGGCAACGGGGGATGATGATTATCACCTTGATGTGAGGTCTTCACGGACTTAGGGGGGGGGTGGCTGGTCTTGGAGGTCCTGGGGGTATGGTGCTACGGGGGGACTGATCTGGTTACTTAGTGAGATGTTTTCTTGATAAAACCTATCTTGTTGGTTCCTTATGCAACGTGGTCTGGTTGGTATAGCCCCTCAAGCTCATGTTGGGGAAGAGTCTGCAGACTGGGCACATGCTCTCCAGCTTGGCTCAGGTGTCTCTATGGCTAGTCTATTGCCTCAAAAGTAGACTAACCTTAATCTTCAGCCACACCTCATCTGCCATATCCACTACAACAATACAAACTTCCTCTGCTCCTCTCTCTTCCAAACCTACCTAACACCCACAACCTATTGGTCATATCCTCCCATTGCCATTCAAAGATCATCTTCTTCATTTTTGTTTCCTCAATTTAAATCATCTTATCATCATCATTTAGTCTCGACCTTAAAGTCCTTTTACGATAATGTTTATCCTTAAACACCCCGAAACATGGAAAGCATACAGAATGCTTACAAAGATACCATTGAGGATTTAGGAATCTTCCAATATCAAACCATTAGTCTATTCAAAATCACACATCATTATGTTGGTTAGATGATGATTACACCATAAGGAACGTGTGATTCGAGTCTAGACTTAAGAATGTGTCGATTCGGGAATCTTATCATTGGTTCTTAAACATTTCCATGTTTTAAGCATTCATTATGTTTTTTTTGGTTGTTGTCTTTACTGCCACACTTTAGAGTGCATATACCTAAAACATACATGATTTGTTCCCCACTAAGTGTCTTGCATATATATATATCATCGTCATTATATATATGTGCATTTTTCTACTAACTTTGTTTTGTAGCACTTTTTTGTTACTCGATTTCTTGGTGCCCTAATCAAGGGGGAGCATACACCAAGGGGGAGCATTTGCCTTTTGTCCATTCTATTACATTCTGCCCAAGTTAACAGACACTCTACACATTTCTGATATGTGTTTTAATCCCTATATTATTTTTTTGTTGCAACTAAACTTATCACCATTTGATGCTTGGTTATGAGTATGCAACCATTTGTTCCCATAGATCCGCTTGAGTCCATTGTTCACCTATGGGACTGTCATTGTTTAAAAGGGAGATTGAGATAGATATCTAAGAACATTCACTCTCAGGATGTGCAAGCTCGCTCATTTGATTAAATGAGTTGAAAGGTAAAAGATTAAAAGTCTCGTCTAGGAATCCTCCTTTTTGTTTTTTACAATAAAAGGGCACGCTCGAGAAGAAGTGTAAACAAGTAACTTATACATTTTACTATGAGTTATAGTTTAAACATAGAGGTATGATAAGAAGGTATATTTCTATACTTGTAGGCCCGATATCATGTTTAGTGTTTGCCTTTGTGCACGCTTCCAAGAGAATCCTAAAACCTCTCACCTTGAAGCGGTTAAATGTATCTTCCGATATGTTAAAGGCACTACACACTTAAGATTATGGTATCCTAAGGGTCCGACATAGAAAACATAGTATATGCGGGTTCTGATCATGCGAGAGATTACATGGATCGGAAAAGCACTAGCGATATTTGCACATTTATAGGATGTTGTTTAACATCTTGGTTTTTGAATAAGCAAACCGCTCTTGCTATTTCCACTACCGAAGCCGAATATGTAAGCGCCGAAAAGGCATGTCAACAAGCACTATGGATGAAACAAGCTCTCATAGATTATGGCATTAGGTTCGATGACATTCCTATAATGTGTGATAACAAAAGGGCTATAGACTTAAGTAAAAATCCCGTACAACACTCTCGTACAAAACACATTGAGATTCGTTACCATTTCCTTCGTGACAATGTTCAAAAAGGGAATATTTCTATAGAAGGAAATGGTGACGAATCTCAATGTGTTTTGTACGAGAGTGTTGTACGGGATTTTTACTTAAGTCTATAGCCCCTTTGTTATCACACATTATAGGAATGTCATCTAACCTAATGCCATAATCTATGAGAGCTTGTTTCATCCATAGTGCTTGTTGACATGCCTTTTCGGTGCTTACATATTCGGCTTCGGTAGTGAAAATAGCAAGAGCGGTTTGCTTCTTCGAAAACCAAGATGTTAAACAACATCCCATAAACGTGCAAATACCGCTAGTGCTTTTTCGATCCATGTAATCTCTTACATGATCAGAACCCGCATATACTATGTTTTCTATGTTGGACCCCTTAGGATACCATAATCCTAAGTGTGTAGTGCCTTTAACGTATCGGAAGATACGTTTAACCGCTTTAAGGTGAGAGGTTTTAGGATCCTCTTGGAAGCGTGCACAAAGGCAAACACTAAACATGATATCGGGCCTACTTGCCGTTAAGTATAATAAACTTCCTATCATACCTCTATATTTGGTATTATCTACGGATTCACCTTCTTCGTCTTTTGTGAGTTTTGTTTTCGTAGACATAGGAGTTTTCATTGGCTTAGAGTCTTCTAATCTAAATTTCTTAAGCATTTCTATTATATATTTTGATTGATTAAAGAATATACCATCTTCTAATTGTTTTATTTGTAGACCTAAGAAAAAATTTATTTCCCCCATCATATTCATTTCAAACTTATCGTGCATGATCTTGGCAAAATATCACACATTTCTTGACAAGTTGATCCGAATATAATGTCATCGACATATATTTGGACAATGATGAGATTGGGGTCTTTCTTTTTAGTAAAGAGTGTATTATCTACCATTCCCATGGTGTAATCATGTTTAATAAGAAAGGCTTTCAATATATCGGACCAAGCTTTAGGATCTTGTTTAAGTCCGTAAAGTACTTTCTTAAGTCTATAAACATGATTAGGTTTTGCGAAGTCAATGAATCCTGGAGGTTGTGCCACGTAAACCTCCTCATTGATAAAACCGTTAAGGAATGCACTCTTTACATCCATTTGAAATAAATTGAAGTCTAGTGTGCATGCATAAGCTAACAATATTCTTATGGATTCTAATCTAGCTACGGGTGCATAAGTTTCGTCATAATTAATTCCTTCTTGTTGATTATAACCTTGGGCAACTAGCCTAGCTTTTTTTCTAGTTACAACGCCATTTTCGTCGAGCTTATTTCTATATACCCATTTGGTTCCAATAATGGTCATATCCATAGGATTAGGGACTAATTCCCAAACATCATTTGTTATAAATTGGTTTAGTTCCTCTTGCATGGCCGTTACCCAGCTTTCATCTTTCAAAGCTTCATTTACGTTTTTAGGTTCTATTGTTGAAAGAAAACAAAAAAATTACTTTTGTCTTGAGCTTGTGATCTAAGAGTTCTTTGATTTAGATTACCAATGACATTATCTAGGGGATGACTTTTAGATTCTTTGATTTTTATGATTTCATTATTTTCTAATGATTTGTCTTCGAGATCATTGCCTAAGGGGTTTGTTTTATTAACCTCAATATCTTCTTCTTCGGACTAAATCATCATTCTCAATGGTGAATGTTTCGGAGAGGAGGGTTCTATCGAATGTCACATTTAAGGATTCTTCGACTTTCATTTTTTGTTTGTTAAGAATTATATAAGCTTTATATTTTTGAATATCTAGAAAACACCTTCGTTCGACTTTTGGGTTGAACTCATGGTGAGGTAATTTTTGTATTAAGAATGTTAAGCATTTGCTTCCGAAATACTTTGAAAATAATTTAAGGTTTAAGGGTTTTACTTTAACAATTGTATGGGGTTTTTCTAAAAATGTGTCTAATGGAGATTCGATAATTATATAGGTTGATGTATCGACAGCGTTACACCAAAATTTTTGTGGAATGGATTGTTCATTCAACATGGTTCTACTCATTTCTTGTAGAGTGTGATTCTTCCTTTCTACTACCCCATTTGATTATGGTGTACGAGGAGCAGAAAAATTATGAGAAATCCCATTTAAGTCACACTAATTTCGAATAGTACATTCATTATCAAATTCTGACCTGATCCGTTCATAATTGTTATCTATGGTACATCCTAATTTATTTTGGAATCATTTTTACTGAATATTTTGAACACTTCAATTGCTTCTGATTTTATTTCCTAAAAATTAGTCCATGTAATATCGAGAATAGTCATCTACAATTACTAGGTTTAACCCGAATTCATCCATAACTTACTATGGGCGGAGGCCAAGGTATCCAAATAAATCCAATATGTAATAGTTCTAAGCATCTAGTTGTTCGATACTATTTTTTGGCTTGTTGTCTGTGTATGAGCTTGCTTGTCTAAATTTTGCAAGCATCATACATAATGTCGTCAATATTTAAGCTTAGGTAAATTTTCTAACAATTCATTAGAGCTACTAATTGAATTAATTGCATATTTGCGTGTCTAATCTCCTATGCATAAGGGTGGAGTTTTCGTTCTAAGCTGGGGGGGGGGGAGGGGTGGGACTGCAAGACTTATTTTATCTTCCGCGTTTATTCTTAGTTTTGTTCTCTTTTACCTTTAACCATTTCGGAGTCTTTCTTAATTATTACTTCATAAACTTTTAAGTTTCCAATAAGTTCATCAAATGACAAAGATGTTAAATCCTTTGATTCTTCAATAGCCGTAACCTTTGCACGCCATTTAGGATGAAGTGCCCTAAGAAATTTCCTAACATAATTCTTGCTAATTTAGATAGTTTGTTTTTTAGTTCGAGTACTTTATTTTCCAACCGATTTTTAATTTGTTTTAGTAATATATTTTTAGCCATGACTTTTAGACCTACTTCGCATAATCGATTATATTCACTGTCTAAGTCTTTTTTATATAACGATGATTGGTCATCACTAAAGAATTCGGTTTCAGAGAGTACCTCATTAGATGCTTTAGCCATAAGACATTTTTCATCCTTTGTCTTTTCTTCTTCATCTTCCTCGCTATCACTCCATGATCCCCCTACGAAGCCTCTTTGATTATAGTTTCTTGATAGTTTTGGACATTCTCTAATGAGATAGTTTGGATCTCCACATTTGAAACATTTTCTTTCCTTTTTTCCATTTTTGTCATCTTTATTTCTTTGGGATGACTTTCTTTCATCATGTGGTTGTCTTACGAATCTTCCTCGTCTTTTAAAAAATTTCTTGAAGTTTTCACGGCCATGGTGTATTCTTCGTCTTCACTATCGAAAGTCGAACTATCTTCATCACTAGATTCCTTTTTAGCCTTCAAGGCAAAAGATCTATTTTGTTCTCTTTTTCCCTTGACCATTTTAGAAATTTTCTTTATTATCACTTCATAAACTTTCAAGTTTTCAATAAGTTCGTCACGTGATAGAGATGTTAAATCCTTTTATTCTTCAATAGCCGTAACCATTGCACGCCATTTAGGATGAAGTGCCCTAAGAAATTTCCTAACATAATTCTTGCTAGAAAAACCTTCATCAAGTGCTTTTAGACTAGTAATAATAGTGTTAAATCTAGCAAAAGCATTATCTATTGATTCCTCTTCTGGAATCGTAAATTGTTCATATTGTTGAACAAGAAGATCTATTTTGTTATCTTTGACTTGACTATTACCTTGGTGAGTGATTAACAAAGTATCCCAAATTTCTTTTGCGGTTTTACACATAAAAATTCTTTCGTATTCTTTACGTGGCAAAGCATTATAAATCACCATTTTGGCTTCATTATTTTTAGCAAGTTTCTTTTTAAGATCATCGTTTTGTTTATCAAACGGTACAATTTCATCCTTTTTAGTTTCGGGATTATTTTGAATAGGAGGAAAATCACCATAGGTAATAACATGCCAAAGATCTAGATCTTTTGATTTCACATAAGTTTCGAATCTATTTTTCCAATAAATAAATCCATCACTTTCAAATAGTGGTGGTCTTTGCATAAATTTCCCTTCTAAATATTTTTCTGATTCCATAGATCGATTCAAGTTTTAAAATACAATTTATTTTCAAAATCTTGTTTGACGTGGCTCCTGATACCAATTGTGGAAAACTAGAAGGGGGGTTGAATAGTTTTACCACTTTTTAATTTAGTGAATAGTTTGTTTATAAAAATTTAGATTCGACTTTATGTGAATTCACAATGTGCACAATATGAACAATTTAACTAAACAAATAAGTAATGACAAGATATGAAATAAATATACAATACAAGAGATAAGAGATAGAAAGATCAAACCACGACACAAGGATTTATAGTGGTTCGGTAACGAAGCACCTCTTCACCATACTCCACTCCCCGAGCACCAAACTCGAGAGTTTTCTTCACCATGTCAACAAGCTTCCTTTAGGCGGAGAAAATCGTACATAACTAAGCTTACATCGATTTTCAACACTAAGCCAAATGTCGAGTTCTAATCCTAGCTAGAACCAATCTATCACAACTGACCGCACTAAACAACAATTCACAACTTCACTTCACCACAACACTACCTTGATCACACCTATCTTACACTACTTACTAAGACCACCTCGATCTAACTATACTTACAATGATCACCATAATCTACCAATTATACACAACTATGATACACACCTTCACAATATACATAAATAATTTACAAAATATAATGCAATTGCAACAAGGTTGCAAGGACACACACTAATCTATAATACTTCTTTACTTGATGGTATGAAGTATTCTTCTCTTGCACTTGAAGATCTAAGCTTGGATCACTTAGAAATAAAGCTTTATGATTAAATGATCAAAGGATTGTGGGAAATGTGTGGACTGATTTTAGACAAAAAAGAATGAGCGCAAAAGGTAAGAAAATCAGTGAGAAACAGTCCAATATGTATAGGCAAACTGAGGAGCGTTTTTGTCTGTCTGGCCTCCTTAATTCATGTGCTGGCCCCCTTAAAATTAAAGGGGCCGCTCAGGCCAGGACGCTCCATTTTTTGTCTTTTCCAGGAGAGGTGTTTTTTGGAACACTTCTAGCCATTTTTGGGTAGAAAATTTGAATTCAAAATATTTATTTTAAATACAAAAATATTTTGTAAAAGTTATAAAAAAATGTTTGACATTTTATAAAAAATGTGAGGTTGAATAAAATTTTCTTTGATCATAAAATGCATTAAGCATTTATTTATTCATACCTTTAAGTGATTAAGTTTTCGAAATGAAAATTGAACGTTTTTACATTTTGTGATTATCAAAACGTAGAGAGATCGAAAAATATTAATAACGTTTTTAGGCATTATTTCTATCAACAGGATTTATACACTATCCAGATTTACACACTAACACAAGATCAAGAAAATAAAGGTTTGGATCTAGAAGAAGATAGAAGAAATCACTAATCTATAACACTTCGTTTCTTGGCGAATACGAGTGTTCTTCTCTTGCACTTGATAGAAGAAGGAAGGAGATGAGATTGGATCACTTGAAACAAGATTAAACTATGTTAGTGATCAAGAGATTTAAAGAGAGAAAGGGGATTTTAGAGAGAGAAATAGATTTAAAAAATCTGTGCAAAGAGGTCTGAAAATCTGCAGAGAATAGTGCAATATTTATAGGCAGGGTTGGGCAACGTCTCCTGTGGGTGGTCCCGACGGTCCTAGATATATATGGGGGCCGTTCTGCCTATCAGGGGGCCGCCCCTAGGTAGACGCTCCTATTTTTGTCCTGTAGCGGGGAAGGTTGAAACTGGTATAAAACCTTCTGTTTTGGGGGAGAAAACCAGTTTCAAATTTTTATAATTAAATAAAACATTTCTTTTATTAATAAAAATATTTTGTATATTGTTATTTTTGTAAAAATACTTTTGTAGAAATGTAATGGTTAAGAAAAAAATATTTTCTTGATCACTAATCATGTTTAATGATTTGTTTATGCATACTTTAAGTGATTTACGTTAAAATGGAAATTTACGATTAATAACACGTAAATGTGTATTTTTATCGTAGACGTTTTTACATTTTGTTATCTTCAAAACGTAGAGGAGTCGAAAAATATAAATAACGTTTTAGGCATTATTTGTATTAACAGAGTTTATATATGAATATTAAAGGAATGTTGCAAGTTTATAAAATTGAAGACATTTAATTTTTAGGGTTGTTGTTACAAATTTATAGAATTCAAGTCATTTAATTACAGGCTGTTACAAAGATTATTTGACTCAACGGATTTTTGAGTCAAATTGTAATGTCTTAGTGCATTGACTAATGGCTTGCTACTTTCTTATTAAAGAAAACATTTTGTTCTTAATTTTTTAAGACTTCGATATTTAGAATGTCCTAAATGCATTATATAGTAATATAGAAGATAGAATGTCATAAATGAATTATATAGTAGTATAGAAGATATGTATTAGCACATAAATTATATAAAGCTTTGTGTGTTTTATTAGTTTGTACAATGTGTATAATTAGGGGTGAGCACGGTCCAAGGACCGGACTGGACCGAAATGGTACGGTCTGGTCCGGGTCGGGTCGGGTCGGTCCGGTCCGATCCTACACGGCATAATCATCTGGTTTAGGTGTGTTTTAAAAATTATATTAATTAGTAATGAGTGTTTTAAGAATAACATTAAATATGTTGACCAGTCAATAAGTATGTGTTGTGAATTGATTAATTATATTGTATGAATATTTGTATTATTGAATTTCAACTCTTTGTTGTTTGCATTAAAGATTGTACAATGTGCATCAATCCTTGTATTACTTAATTTTTTGCATTGAATGAAGAGAGATATATGTTGCAGAATTTTATTGTTTGCATAAAATGTTGTACAACATGCATAAGAATTTGTATTACTTAAAAAATTGCATTCCATGAGGAGAGAGATGTGTGTTAGAAACTATTTTGTTCTTTTGTTGTTTGCATCAAAGGTTGTACACTAAGAATAAATAGTTGTATTACTTATTTTTTTGACATTTAATGAGGAGAGAGTGTCTAATTTGCTCTATATGTAGTATAGATGTAGATATAAATATAGATGTAAATGACACAATATTTGTCTCATTCTCATATAATGAGTAATACGTTCGATTTGTTTAGTAGCTAACATGATTGTGAATATTCACGTCTTAACTTAATTGGTTGCTCCCTTCCTACTTTTGGGAGGTAAATTTTGAGCGTTTTGTACTTTTAATGAGTGCAAGTGTACCTTGAACCTTTTAAACTCATTTCTTATACTTAAGGTTCTTGACTTTACTTGTGTGACATGTTGTGTTGAAAATTTAATTTAATTGTGGGTTTAGTTTATATCAGGTAATGGGATTGAAGATACAGAGCATATTCTTATAGGTCATTAAACACTCTGATTTTGATAGTGATAAAAGAGAATTCAAGTCGCTGATGAAGTTAAGTGAGTTCACTATTTGGTGAGTGCAACTCTGGACTGAATGGTATTTATCAGATGGCTTCAGCTTTGTACCCCCTGAGTAGTAAGCTGAAGGATGCCATCAGGGAGTAATCTATCAGAGGATGTATACTCAGCGAGTTAACTCATTAGATAGTCTTTTCAGTATTAAACATTCAGCTTGTATGCTCTTTAGTGAGTTAGCTAATGATTCAGGACACTCAAGGATTGACCTCGCTGGAATGGATCCGATTAACTTGTAACTATTTTGACCTATTCAAGTGACAAGTTTAACTGCATTAATGACCACGATTAAATTGATCATGTAATCACCAATTCTTAAAATAATAGAGACTAATTATAGAAGAGATCTTATCTCCTATTATCTCTCATATTAATAGAAGATCACAACTGCATGAGATAGATACAGAAAAACATAAACACTTAGAAGCGCAGGGTTCTTAATTTGTGCCTAAAACAAGAACAAACACTTGATTTTATCCCAAGGAGGTATTCGCGAAACCCAGACATATGATCGAATAATCTTATTTGGAAAGTGATATCCGATAACCTTCATTGGTAATTAGTTAACTATTGATTATCTTCACCCTGTTCTGATCACAACAACCAACATGTTGGAGGACACGTGATCCGCATCGATCCACAAAATATGTTTAAATTTCTAATAAAAAAGTTATGGTTATTGATAGTAAAGAATGATTGGATATGGTTGAGGGAGGCGAGAATCACAACCAGGGGTGAGTAGGATGCGTTAAAGTTAATTTTATTCCATGTAAATATTGCATAAAATTGTAGGGACGTTTAGAAATTGCATTTGGATGATAATGGCATGTTCTTTGATGCTGTTGAGTGGTTCGGGGCAGGCTATCGGTAAGGGGGAATTCGAAAAACGGGGCATTCAGTTACATACATTGCTATCTGCAGTTTTGGGATGATGTGTTAGAATCTGTGGATCATAGTTTGTAGTTATTTTCGGAGGCATTCAAGGAGTGGGAAGACTGTCTCGTGGTGGGGATAGGTCTGGTTAGTGCGATGGCACACTGGAGTATTGAACGCGTAAGGGTAAAGGTGATACTTTGTTCATGTACTTCGTGCTTAATTGTGCCCACGTGCGATGGCACATTGAAGTATTGAATGTTTTGTTTCATGATACTACTTTAACTTGCAGTTTTGCCCACCACGTCAAATGTGTTGAAATAGTGGAGACTAAGTTCTATTATAGAATTAAGGGCTAATGACTTGAAAATGTATCTAACTTGTCATTTTTTGTTATAGTATGTAGCCATCTTTTTTTTTTGTTATTGTATGTATTCAACTTGAAAATTCGACCTATTATATGTAGTCTGTTACCTCTCATTTGCAACGTTAGTCCATTTAACTAACGAACAGTTGCAACGATAGTCCTTTATGCTAACGACTGTTTGCAATTAACTCAAAATTCAGTTATGTTACAAAAATATATTTTCAAGTTATTTTAAAATTTATACACGTTTTTATACACATTTTTTATTTCGGTTTCAGTTTACGAGCAATAATAAAAAGAATTTTAAAAAATTAATAAATTTAATTTTTTTTATTATTGCTCGTAAACTGAAACCGAAATAAAAAAATTAATAATTTTTAATTTTTTAATTATCGCTTGTAAACTGAAACCGAAATAAAAAAAATTTAATTTTTTTTTATTATTGCTCGTAAACTGAAACCGAAATAAAAAAAATTAA
>BQNB010166642.1:0-14089 GCA_026074375.1 Tanacetum coccineum | reverse complement strand
TAGTGTCGGGCGGCGTAAGGTTGTAGTGGCTTATAGTGTAATAGAACCCATGCATGACTGGTGATAATGGCTAATTCACATGGGTCATGTTCATTGGGTTATAGTTGCTTATAGTGTCATGTTATGACACATCCATGATGACTGGTGACAATGGGTAATTAACATGGGTTATGGGTCACGTGCATTGGGTTGTAGTAGCTTATAGTGTCATGGAACCCATGCATGACCGGTGATAATGGCTAATTCATATGGGTCATGGGTCATGTGCATTGGGTTATCACTGGTCACATTCATTAATGATATTTGACATCATATGGGACATATGCATTGGGTTGTAGTTGCTTATAGTGTCATGTTATGACACATCCATGACTGGTGACAATGGGTAATTAACATGGGTTATGGGTCACATGCATTGGGTTGTAGTGGCTTATAGTGTCATGTTATCGACCAATACATGACTTGTGATCCTAACAGTTTTAGGTTCTACTGCATCACCATTACTTTTTACACCAGCAGACTCATGATTTGACTCAACTTTCTTACCATTACTAGGTGTAACAATAGTAATAACATCCATATTCTCACTTTCAACTATTTCGTCCATAAATGTTAGATTAGGTTTGAAGGGAATGAAGTTCCATGTATAAGGTGGGGGAACTGCATGATATCCCTTATCAGATTTGGACTTATTATTCTCCTGATTTTCTAACATCTCAGATGAATTCATAAAGCTTTCTACTGCAGGAGAAGCTGCAGTAGAAGAAGCTGCATTATATCCTAGTCCAGTTTTAAACTTGTCAATAACTTGACTTTCCAGTAAATTAATCAAAGATTTAGATGAATTTTGAAACTTCTCTAATGTTAGTTTTAACTCGTCTCTCTCTTTTTCTGCTTTTTCCAATTTCTTTTTTTTCAACTAAAGCAGTGTCTCTTAGTTTGACTTCAAGTTTTAAAACATTTATGCTTTCTTCAAACACAGCCTCATTTTTCTTATAGTGAGCTAGTCTAGCTTCTACTGATTCTAAACCTGCTTTATAAGATACTAAATTAAATTGAGACTTTTTGTAATCTGAAGAAAAACTATCATATTGTTCTTTGAGAGTAGCATAAGCTTTTACACATGATTTAGAACAAGAATCTACCTCAGAATCTGAAGTGGAAGAACTTCCTAAAGATGTATGTGCCATTAATGCAAAGTTTGTAGGATGCTCTTCCTCAGCTTGGTAGCTCCACTCATACCCTCCAATTTCATCTTGAGCAACCAAGGCATTTTCAGTAGGAGTTTCCACTGTCACAGTTCTTCTATTATTCTCTCTTCCTTTGTTTTCTTGATTTCTAGGAGCTCTACATTCTCTTGTAAAGTGACCATATTTATGACCATTTACATCCAACTTCCTACCTGTCCTCTGAATGAATCTCCTTGCTCTAATTGTCAGGATAGCCATTTCCCATTGTAAATCCATTTCTTCTAAGTCATCAGGATCAATTTGTTCTAGATCCTCTCTTGCAAGTTGAGGAGAGTTGAGCTGACTAGCTAAAAAAGCACATATCATAGCATAACTAAGGTTATCTCCAGATGTAGAATTACATTGAGTATGAGCAGCACTAACACCATGAGCAGTGTTATCTGCTTCATTTGTACTGCAGTTGCAGTTGATATTAGTGTTGTTGGAGGACACAAAAGCCACATTTTGTGGATTTTGGCTTGTACTTGATGATCCTGCAAGTTCAAGTTCATATATCTTTAAGTTGTTTTACAAGTCATCCAAACTGATGGTCTCTATTTCCTCTTTGTTTCTCCAGATCAAAGCATGAGTCTTCCATTCAGATGGAAGACTTCTCAACAGTTTTAAGTTTATGTCCTCTTGTGTAATAACTTCATCTTGGATCTCCAACTAACTAATAAGTTTTTGCAACCTACCAAAAGTTTAATCCATTGTTTCTAAGCTTGATCCTGAAAAGTTCTCATATTGTTGCTTGAGTAGAGTTCTTTGAACTTTCTTGGATTCCTTGTTTCCTCCATATCTCTTCTCAATGGCTTCCATGAGTAGTTTTGCATCTTTATATGAATGAAACTTCAGTTGATCCTTATTTGGGAGTGAATTAATAGAGTTCCTCTAGCTTTCATCTCATTCCTCTTGTCCTGCTTTTCTTCTGTAGTAGTAGGTTCATATTCCTGCTTAGTTTCTCTAACAGTTCTCTTCAGAACTTTGTTACCATTCAGAATTACTTCTCAGAGGGAGTAATTAGTCATAAGAAAGTATTGTTCTATCCTCATTAACCAGAGATCATATTCTCCTGGGTTGAGGATAAGGAGTCTTGTAGTCAGAGTTGTAGAAGTAGTTGCTGCCTCTATTTTATCACAGAGAATTAGATCTAGTATGAGTTGTTTATTTCTTCTTATTCAAAGCTTCACAACATGCTCTGATACCACTTGTTGATCCTAATGAACAGATCTTAAACTCCTTAGCTTGATGTAAAGTTTAGTATCCTTTGATAAATCCAAAGGTACTAAGACTGAAACTTTGAGTGTATGATATAAACTATGCGGAATCTAGTTTATACCACTAAGAAGAATAAAAGTAATATATGTATGACAAACATAATTATAATCAAAACAATAAGCTCTAATATATTAATACGAACACTCTTTGATAGTGTTAGGGTTTACAACCTTGAAGCTATGACAATGACTCGTTTTGGTATATCTAAAACCATAACCTAGGATCTCCTTTTATACACCAAGGAGTCCTTTACAAGATAACTACAAATCTTCTAAAATTCTATAAGATATCAACATATCTTCTAACTATATAAGATATACACATAATAAGTCCATACATATCACCAAACGCGTTTAACACTTCATCAGTACTAATCTTCATGCAGCAGTGTTCAGTTCTCTTCAGCAGTATAAAGTCAGTACTAGCAGTACTAAATTTTACTCTAGCAGTACTAACCAGTTAGTACTGGTAACTATAATCTCAGCAGTACAAACTTTTTGACTTAGCAGTACTAAGTTGAACCAGCGGTATAAACTTTGTAGGAGCCCTTAATTCACAACACATCTAAAAGTTTAGACAAACTCATAGAGTGTCAAATAGTTGACAATTGCAAGAAAGGTTTAGGCTATGAAAATTATAATGCAGTTCCACCTACCTACACAAGAAATTTCATGCCTTGTCTTTTACTAGTTTAGATGAGTTTTTTAATAAGCTTGTAGTTGAGAACTAGAAAGCTATGTCTAGTGAAGGAGAGCCTAAGGTAGTTAGGAAGTGTGATGATGCCCTAATTATTGAAGAATGGATGTCAGATGATGAGGAAGAGGATGTGTCTGAGCCTAAAATTGAAAAGAAAATGATTCCATCATATAACACAGATCTGAATCTTAGAAAGGGTTAATGGTTATTGGAAAATGTTAATCAAAAGATGTTTGTTATGCGGATTATAAGGGGCTAAAATAAAGCATCTTTAGATAACAATTGAAAACTCATAGAGATATTAAAAGTCGTTGAAAATGGAAGTCTGTAGAAGTATCTAAGTTTGGACAATCGAATAGTCTAGAATGACTTATTTAGTGTTACACGTTTAATATATTTTTTAAAGTACAAAAAGCTAAGTTGATTCCGAAAGACGGTTGAGAAACATGTTTTGACAAAATCCAGTCCACTTTGCAGACTTTACCTCATAAAAAGAAAGGAAATTTTTAGAAAACACAAATGTTATCATATACCAGGACTCTTGTTACAAAGTTAACGATGGCAAACACAAAAAAAAAACATAGAAGCTAATGAAGAGTGTTTTTGACTTCACTTCCTTATAGAGGTTGGTTCTTGTCGGTTAGCACGACAAAAGCGTCCTTAAACAAGAGCACTGATGTGATTGACTATGTGTCATGCATAACTCTAATCGTAATTAGAAGCACTTCTAATAGCATCAAAAAGGTTTTTGAAGATAATGGTCGTCGACGTCAATTAATATACAATCTTTCTTCTTTTTCAAATGCTAAGCAGATCAGATGCATATAATCGTAAATAGTATCTGTAAATGTTAAGTAATGTGAAGCTTCATGCGATTTCTTGTGATGTTAATGTTTGTATCGGTACTTAATCTGTGTTTGAGGATTTTCATGATAAGTTTGTTGCAAATATGCGTTTTTACTATTGTCTCTTATTTAAACTTCATATCTCGTGATTTATGTGAATTCTAAAGCTAGGAGATCCTTGTTTACTTCCCCTTTTAGCGGCCATAAAAAATACTTGGTTCGTTAGATGTTACCTCCCGTTAGGTGCGCGAATATAGTTTAGTTGTACCACTGTTAAATGCAAATATAAGGCTTCATAGCTCGTCATCAAAAATCTCTCTAAAAATCTCTCAAAAATTATAACAGTAAACTAGTAAGTATATAAAGGAAAAAAGCTAAAACAAGTATGAAATGGCAAAGATGTCTAAAAAGTGAGTTTAGTTGGACACCAAAAGCTAGAACTAAGAAGATGAGTCTGAGTGTCTTTGAAAGTAACACTAAAGCAAATCACTTTAAGACACCGGTTCTCAAACAAACTTAGGTAGCTAAACTGTCCACTCTTCCATCGTTGTATGTCCTTGTCTTGTATTTGGATAATATGTGTGTGGAGCCGTAAGTTTGCGGGTATGTTCGAAGCATATGACAAGGAACCTAAAACTACTAAAAAACTCCCGTTTGTGATGAGTTCATGGGTTTTGTTCCAGACATCGGTAATGCTCACTTTTGCTGCAATACTGGATATGTAGATTTGGTTTAAGCGAAACTCATCACGATATGTTTGTGTTTTAACGTCTTAGGACTTGGCTCACCATCTTTTTTCAGTAGGACAATTCTGCGATGGTGATCTTGAAGTTGCTTTTCGCTCAAAGACTTCTTATATTTGGAATCTAAAAGGAGATGATCTTTTGTTTAGTTCACGGGAATCTAACTTGTATACTATCTCCATTTTGGATATGGCAGCTTCATCTCCTGTTTGCTTAATGTCTAATGCTTCGTTGACCAAATCATAGTTATGGCACCGTCGTGTGTCACACTTAAACTTCTCCACCATAAACCAACTTGCCAAACAAGACATGGTTGTCGGTCTTCCAATGTTTAATTACGATAAAGACCATATGTATTCAGCGTATGAACAAGGCAAAAGTAAGTTAGCCATTCTCAAACTAAAGCCAGTCACAAGTACCGATGCCAGACTGCAATTACTTCATATGAATTTATGTGGCCCATTGAGAGTGGAGAGTATCAATGGCAAGCGATATATCTTGGTGATCGTTGATGACTATTCGCATTATGCATGGGTGTATTTTCTTTGTTCAAAGATGAAGCTCCATAAATGATCAAGAAGTTCATCACTGGCATTCACTTTAGCTTACGTGCCACCGTAAGATATGTTCGAACTGATAATGGAATGGAGTTCAAGAATGAGACGTTAACATCATTTTATGAGAAACTTGGCATTACACAGCAAAAGTCAATTTCAAGAACCTCTTCAGTAGACTAGGTGTAGAAATGGCGTAACAAAAACACTTAGTGTCCGCCAGCTTGCGCGAACAAATGCTCTATTTTTTCCAATTCACCAGATTTTTCTTCAATTGGCAGAAGCCGTTGCAACTGCCTGCTTTACACAAAAATGTCAATTAATTCACACTCATTATCAAAAGACACCTTATGAGCTTATCCGAGAAAGGAAACCAAATGTACTATTCTTTCATGTGTATCGTATCTTTATGTTTATCCAACCAAATGATTAGAGATGATCTTGGAAAGTCAAACCAAGGCTGGACATGATATTTTTTATCGGGTATTTTGAAGATTCCAACTGATTTTGAATCTATAACCGCAGAACAAGGAAGATAATGGAAACAATTCATGTCAAGTTTGATGAGCTTACAGCTATGGCTTCTGAATGCAACAATTCAGAACCCGGTCTAAACCGCTTGAAGTTTCAAGATTTATCAAATGAATTAACACAAACACCGACCAAAGAGGATTTGGATGATTTGTTTGGTCCACTACATGAAGAATACTATGAGAAGAGAAAATTAGAAGTTTTTACTAATTTCGCTGCACCTGAAACTCTCAATACTAAAGACACTCCTTCATCGTCAACAATCGTTGTTGATGACAATGAAGCTCCTCAAATAGTATCTACTTCTAAAGAACCAACTTCTCCAATCATAAATGATATTGCTGATGAATTAATTCAAGAAGATACTGCAAACCTTGACGGAAACACTTTCATCAATCCATTTTGTTCTCCTGTTTCGGACGACAATGAGTCATCTTCCACAAATCAGGATCCGTCAAATATGCACGAGTTTTATGAAAAGCACCACTCAGCTAACAAATGGACAAAAAAACATCCTCTCGAGCTAGTGATTGGTGACCCTTCAAAACTAGTTATGACACGAAGTAGACTCAGACTGATGTTGAAATGTGCATGTATGCATTAACTATGAGTACTACTGAACCCAAGAATATCAAAGAAGCAATTCCAGATCATAGCTAGATCGAGTCGATGCAAGAAGAGCTCCATCAGTTTGAAAGGTTGAAAGTCTGGGAACTAGTCGAAAGACCCGTTAGAAGGAATATTATCGGGGTTAAATGGCTCTGGAAAAACAAGACTTATGTAGAGAATACAGTCATGTGCAACAAAACTTGACTCGTAGCCAAAGGGTACTGTCACGAAGAAGAAATTGAGTTCAAGGACATTATTGCTCCATTAGCACGACTTGAGACTTGTTAGAATGTTTGTGCTTATGGTGGCTCACAAGCAATCTTTACACATATATCACTATGGATTCCATAAACATGCATTTCTCATTTTTGGCTCATTTGAAGGAAGAAGTTTATGTTATTCAGCCAGATGGTTTTGTAGATCCTGACTTTCCAGATCATGTTTATCATCTTCAGAAATCTCTCTATGGTCTCAAACAAGCACCACGAGCATGGTATCATAAGATATCCTCATTCTTGATTAAAAGTCACTTTACTAAAGGTATTTTTGACCCAACATTGTTTACAAGAAGATACGGGGATGACATTTTACGTGTACAAGTATATGTCGATGACATCATTTTTGGCTCAACAAATCCAATTTTTTAAATAGATTTGCAAAACTAATGAGAAACAATTTTGAGATATCAATGATGGGTGAAATGAAGTTCTTTCTTGGACTTCATGTTTATCAATCATCTCGTGGAATCTTTATAAGTCAGTCACAATATAGTTTAGAGATTTTGAAAAAACTAGGTATGGATGGATGTGACTCGATTAACACTCCAATGGCCACTACCAGACTAGACGTTGATTTATAAGGCACCCCAACTGATCTAACAAAATATCGTAGCATGGTCATGGGGCTTATGTATCTCACTGCTAGTAGACCAGATATTGCATTTGCCCACTTGTGTTTGTGCAGTTTTATCAAGATGGACCACGGTTAAACACCTCTAAGGGTCTTTAAGCGGATCTTTCGATACCTAAAACAGACTTACAACATGGGTCTGTGGTATCTGAAGGATTTTGACTTTGAACTAATTGCATATTCAGATTCAGACCATGCAGGGTGTCATGATGACTGTAAAAGCACATATAGGGGAATTTAATTTCTGGGAGATAAGTTGGTGAGCTGGTCGTCAAAGAAACAAGATTGTACTGCAATGTCAACCACGGAAGCTGAATACGTATCTTTTTCCGCTTGTTTTGCTCAAGTCATCTTGATACGACACAACTCTTGTGACTATGGATTTCATCTTTCAGGGCATAAGATTACCCATATAATGTGGACTCGAATTGAGCGCAATTGCAATTATCTGCAATCTAGTATAACATTCAGCGTACAAAAACATCAAATCTTATGATATTATTTTATCAAAGAACATGTTGGAAAGTATTGTTAAGTTATATTTTTTTCAGGCCGTGAAATATAATTAGTTGATCTTTTTATGAAAGTCTTCAAAGTGAGAGGGAATTGTTGATTTGATGAGACAATATAAATAAAAGAATATACAAAGAAGGATTAAATGCAATGTAGAATTCTTCAAAGATGGAAAAATTTTTGAGATTCTTAAAAGTTTCTTTAAGGAGATTAAGTATAGAAGATAAAGATTAAAAGTTAGGAAGATATTATTTATTTTCTATTTATATTTGTTCTTATCCTTTATAAACCTAGATGATCTCTACTATATAAAGAGACATTAGGTCGTGTAGTTTAAGTGTGCACAAAAAATGTAGTCGACTAAAGGTGTGTGTGTGTTCTAGGGTGTTTGTGGTTCTTTGTAAACGCCCAGAATAATGTGTTATAGCATCAAGATCAATGTTTTTATTGATCCTAGTACTAGTTAGGTAATGTTCTTATAGAAAGTCATCTAGAATTAGGGCGATAGTGAATAATATGATATGAAAAACCTTGTCAAAATAACTTTGTTCATTATGCTATTTTCGTTATGCATTCTTTCATGTTCATTGTTATTTTTCCTAGATATAGATCTAAACAATCTGAGCTTACAACGATTCTTTAGTTTTCAACAATTGGTATCAGAGCCTGGTGGCTCGATCTAGGATACTACAAGGTTTTGGTGACGAGTTTAGAAGAAAAGAAGGAAAGAAGATTGTATTAGCAGCTTGGAGTATAATTGGCAACTTGTAGATCCTTGGTGTGGCATTGTATAAAGGAAATCTACTTAAGGGGGAGTTTTGTTTCATTCAGGGAGATGATTACATCTCAACTTCAGGGGAAGCTTTGATTAAAGGCTTTATGATGAAGTTCGTACACGACTTTGTTTGTTTTGTCATCATTAAATATGAGAAGATTGTTGAGAATTATTAATTTGATGAGACAAAATAAATAAAAGAATGAAACAAGAAGGACTTAAATGCAAAGCTGGATTTCTTCAAAAGATAGAAAATTTTGAAGATTCTAAAAGATCTCCTTAAGAAGATAAAAGATATAGAAGTTAAAGATAAAAGTTAGGAAGTTATTATTTGTTTCCTATTTATACTTGTTCTTATCCTTTATAAAACCTAGATGATCTCTACTATTTAAAGTGACATTAGGTCCGTGTAGTTTTAAATGTGCATAGAAAATGTTAGTCGTCTATAGGTAGTGTGTGTGTGTTCTAGGCGTGTGCTTCATTGTAAACGCTTATTGAAATAAGCGTTGTAGCCTTTAATATCAATGTTTCATTTGATCTGTTACTAGTTAGCGTAACTGTTCTAGAAATGTTTCATCTAGATATAGCGCGAATAGTGAATAATATGAATGGAAAATCCTTGTCAAAATAACTTTGTTCCATTTATGCTATTGGCGTTATGCATTCTTTCATGTTCATTGTTATTTTTCCAAGATATAGATCTAAACAATCTGAGCTTACAACGATTCTTTAGTTTTCAACAATTGGTATCAGAGCCTGGTGGCTCGATCTAGGATACTACAAGGTTTTGGTGACGAGTTTAGAAGAAAAGAAAGGAAAGAAGATTGTATTAGCAGCTTGGAGTACAATTGGCAACTTGTAGATCCTTGGTGTGGCATGGTACAAAGGAAATCTACTTAAGGGGAAGTTTGTTTCATTCAGGGAGATGATTACATCTCAACTTCAGGGGAAGCTTTGGCTTTATGATGAAGTTCGTACACGACTTTGTTTGTTTTGTCATCATCAAATAGGGGAAGATTGTTGGGAATTATTGATTTGATGAGACAAAATAAATAAAAGAATGAAACAAGAAGGACTTAAACGCAAAGCTGGAATTCTTCAAAAAGATGGAAGATTTTGAAGATTCTAAAAGATCTCCTTAAGAAGATAAAAGATATAGAAGATAAAGATAAAAGTTAGGAAGATATTATTTGTTTCCTAATTATATTTGTTCTTATCCTTTGTAAACCTAGATGATCTCTACTATATAAAGAGACATTAGGTCGTGTAGTTGGATATACACAGAAAAACTTATGTGTGTGTGTGTATCACAAGAAAAATGTAGACGTCTAGTTTATGTGGTGTAGCCCCAAGGTCAATGTTTCATTGATCCTGTTAAAGTGTAACTGTTCTACTATTGATCAAAGTAGAATTAGGGCTTGGAGTGAATGATAATGAAGAAAAACCATGGTGATGATAACATTGTTCTTATGTTTAATTCCGTTGTGCATATATGTTATTATCTTTGTCATCATGATCCTAGATGAGGTCTAAACAACCTCGAGCTATAAACGATCAAAGAACCTATCAGGTTATTAGGTTCTATCAGGTGGTATCAGAGCCATGAGGCTCTTGATCTAGGATCTACAAGGTTTTTGAAGAAACCCTAAAACCCTATTTTTTAAGAAATTGTTTATGGTAAAAAATTTCTAGGGTTTAGAAGTTAAGTTGCTGTAACAGTGTTTAAAATCATCCTCTCCACCTGTTTTTGGGTATGCAATACGATTGTCAAGCGTTGCGATTATTTTCTATAAGGGTTTCTTGGTGTAAACGACTGATGATGATAGCAGATGTTGATTATGGAGTCGCTTTAAGAAGATATAAGGAGCAACAGGTACAACATGTGGACGACAGGGTTTGCTCTATATACTGCTAATCTTGAAAGTTAATACTGCTCTATATAGTGTTAATATTGCTCAAATAGTAACAGTTTAGTAACAGTTCAGTGACAGAAAAAGTGTCACTAAATGCTATAGGAGGAAGGAGATAGCAGTTTAGTGATAGTTTAGCAACAGTTTTGTGACACTAAAAAAGTGTCGTCTGGATACTTAAAAAAAGGAGACGACTATGATTATTTGGTGTTCGTGCTTTATGACTTGCGATTGCTGTGAAGAATGATTCATACTACTGTTCGATCAAGAAGTATGTTTCTGCTGCCATGGTTCGTGTATTAATACTGCTTGAATATATGAGTTAGTACTGCTATCATTTGGTTAATACTGCTGTTACTACTGTTGACGTTAATTAGGTTTATGCTGCTCTAATGGAAACTTACTACTGCTCGTTTTGTTGTTACTACTGCCATTAGAGTTAGTGCTGCTCGAATATTTTTAATACTGCTTGGGCCATTTGGTTAATACTGCTACAATATTCATTAATACCGCTGCTCAAATAGTTTATACTGCTAGAGTTAGCAGTTAATACTATTAGTTGTATGTTAGTACTGCTGGCTATGAGTTTGTACTGCCAACTTTGACAGATATCGAGCAGTACATGGATAGAGGATCTCGGACAACACACAAAAAAGGAAGTTAATACTACTAAGGTTAGCAATTACTACTGTTGGACTTAAACCAAGGTTTGTGCTGCTCGTATGTTTAATACTGCCAATAGAAGATGTTTTCTACTGTTGGTTACTACTGATTGGTTTAAAGGGAAGCTAACAGATTCAGATTTACTTAAATGTTTAAAAGGCTTATATTATTAGATTAATTGATTACGAAGATTATTGTTTGTCACTTATTTGACATTGAAGTGGAGTTTCATGGATGCGTGTTCTTATCATATCTCAAATGGCTTACTACATTTGGAGGTAACTTGTTCGTGCTTAGAAACGATGTGACGAAGACTTGTCAAAATCTAGCAAAGGTGTGTGATTTTTCTTATGGTACTCAATGTTCATATTTGCTATCACTTTGTACTCAATGTTTCATAGAAGATGAGGATTTTTTCAAGAGATTGCGATCTACTTATATTTCACAGATTTATTTATAAGTTTGACGTCACGTGGATAGTGCAAGATATAAAACACAAGTTTAGGTTGTTCTACTTCAGCATCAAATTGGTAGTACTTAGTTTTCTTCATCAGTAATCATTACATAGAGCCTACAGAATTGAAGATTCACGAAATGGTTAATATATGGGTTTCAGGGAAAGCTTATTGTCAAAAATGTTTAACCATTTACATGCATCATTGAGGTGAAGGTTTTTACTACTGCTAGTCATTATTACTACTGCCAGTGTGAGTTTCTACTACTCAAGTTCATTTATCTTAAGGCGCGTCATAGAGGGTAATTTGAGTTTTTAGAAGACTTAGATTAGAAGTGTGATATTGGTTTGTAGTGGTCAAGATCAAAGTTCCTTATATTCATAAGTCCCCTATTGGATTATGACAAAAAGGGGAAGAAATATTAACATGTTGCAACTTATAGATCCTTGGTGTGGCATGGTACAAAGGAATGTTTTGATATGAGCAAGTTTAACAAAGGAAATCTACTTAAAGGGAAGTTTTGTTTCATTCAGAGAGATGATTACATCTTAACTTCAGGGGAAGCTTTGATTTTATTAAGGCTTTATGATGAAGTTCGTACATGACTTTGTTTGTTTTGTCATCATCAAATAGGGGAAGATTGTTGGGATTCTAGATTTGATGAGACAAAATAAATAAAAGAATGAAACAAGAAGGACTTAAATGCAAAGCTGGAATTCTTCAAAAGATGGAAGATTTTGAAGATTCTAAAAGATCTCCTTAAGAAGATAAAAGATATAGAAGATAAAGATAAAAGTTAGGAAGATATTATTTGTTTCCTAATTATATTTGTTTTTATCCTTTGTAAACCTAGATGAATTTTCTACAAATAAAAGACATTAGGTCTGTATTTTAATATAAACACAGAAAAAGAAAAAACGTGTGTGTGTATCTCAAGGGAAAATGTAGACGTCTAGTTTGTGTGGTGTAGCCTCAAGGATCTTATGATTCCTGTTACAGTTTATTGATGTAACTGTTCTACTATTGATCAAAGTAGAATTGGGGCTTGGAGTGAATGATAATGAAGAAAAACCTTGTTGATGATAACTATTGTTTCTTGTATTTTAATAACCGTTGTGGCATAAATGTTCTTATCTATTGTTATCATGATCCTAGATGAGGTCTAAACAACCTCGAGCTATAAACGAATCAATACCATACAGTTTATTAGGTAATCATTCAAAACCCCACATCATCTTAGAAAACGTATATAGCATAGTTTTAACTAGTAATAAAGAATTAACTTCAGCGAAGTAATAAAAATATGAAAGATTATAAGGTTAAACGACTCTTTCTTAGTGTTCTGACACCCTACTTACCATAAAATACTCCGCCGATCGGGTACAAAACTGTCCGTTAAGTGTTGTTATAGGATAAGTCTTCTAAATAATAAATTAAACTTGGTAAATCAATAAGTTACCATACACGAAAGCACATAAGTTTTGGGCGCCGCTGTCGGGGAGTGAAAAAGTTTAACATTTAATTTTATTAGTATTTCTAACCATTAGTTTAGAATAATTTAATTAGTGTAATGTGATTTAATTTTGTGTTTAAATTCCATTTTTATTTAATTGTTTTCATAAAGTACTTTGCCTTGTAGTTTGTTTCTTTGTTTCTGATTTCTAGCATAGGTTAATCATGGATGATCCAAACATCACAATGGAAGAATACATCAGACTTCAAGAAGAAAAAGCTCTTAGTCGTGGTGAGACGTTTTATTGGCAAACTGCCACATATGGTAAGATGGAATATTGTGAAAATGAGGACGATAGCTTCACGAATCTCGAAACTAAATACCCATCTATAGTCTTTGAGGATACATCTAATACAACACTCTCATATGAACCTACGGTAAGTCCTCTTGACGATAACAAAATTGACTTTAAAATTTCATTTGACGAATCCGACGATGAAGATTACATGGTAATTTTTGACGAACTTTCATTTTCTTATAAAATAATTTCTATCGATAATTTAAAAACGGATTCTGAAGATGAGAATGATAAAGTCAACATGCCATCATCTCTATCACCAGAACCTATGTTTGGTTATATTGACGATTTAGACTTCTTTAGAGATTTTAAGAATGAATTCCCAGCCATTGCTTATAATGATCTAAGGTCTAAATCAGACCCAATAATTGAACCTTCTGTAAGTTCTCAACATATCTATATATTTGAAACATCATTGTTCGAGTATGATGAAAAGGAACAAAAAATTTTACATTTTAATGATTCATTTCCTTTAGACGTAATTTTTCCCAATAATCTGAAAACGATTAAGGACAATGATGATAATATCGATATAACACAGTCTTCTATAAGTAACAAAATAAAAAGA
>BQNB010166640.1:0-10693 GCA_026074375.1 Tanacetum coccineum | reverse complement strand
AGATATTTTCTTTTCAGAAAATATCTAGTTTTCATTTTTCAATATATCTTTTTTTCTCTCATCTCTCTATCCTCTCTCACTCTTTTCTACTCTCTTTCTCCTTTCTTGTTTCGATTCGTGTTATGAAGTGAAGTGTTAATCAAGGAACCTACATAGCTTATTGAGACAGTTTGGCTATTTTAGAGAGCTTATGAATAATGAGAGACTAAGAAGATTAAAAGCAAACACTAACTTTGATTAACTAAAAACTCTAATTACATTAGATAAAAGACAATTACTACTGATTAAAAGAAAATTACAATAAAAAACTACACTAGGTGAAAAGGCTAGAAAAAGAAGATAAAAGCTAACATCCTTGTGTGTGTGTGAGTGAAACTTTTTATAGCCTCACTGAGAAGCTTTTAGGCCATAAATCTGTTATACGCTCCCATCAATATCCACCATTAGATCAACCAATCATTGGGGCTAAGTTTTGAGCCGTTGGATCACTAAGTGACCTTACACGGATTGCCAAGCTGGCAATCCGTTAGAGGCTCACTTGTGCTTCTTTACTGAGTGTGTTTAGTGCAAAACCCACGCCCCTTTGTGCTACTTCCATAGCCACGTGTCCTAAGCTTGAGAGTGAGATAATGAAGTCCTTTGATTTGATTGATCTATCCCTGCCATATTAATGTAGACCTTATGAATTGACCAATAGAGCCCTCAATTTCCATTTGCCCTCTCTTTTACCCTGGATGGTGAATCGGGGAAGAAAGGTGAATAGTAACACCTTTGGCGCCTAATTTTCTAACTGAAAAGAGTTAATTCAGTTGAATCTTTAGGGAAATTGCATAAATGGCCCTTGTCTTTATTTTTCCCAAGATGTAGTTTAAAATAACTTTGGTAATTGGCATTTTAGGCCCCTGTGGTTTATAAAAAAAGGTAATGGGTTAGGAATTTGGGCTTAAGGGCTTTTGAGTTGTATTTGGTATCCGGGTAGGGTTTTTAGGGTTTTGAGGCCCATTAAGAGTTTTGGGACTATTTTTGAACTTTTCTGAAAGTTGAGGGACTGAAATAGTAATTTAGGGATTTTGTCATTTGGTGGTTGACTTTGGTTGACCACTGTTTGACTTTCCTTTGACTGTTTGACTGAGGGTTGACTTTTTCATGGCTTTGCTTCCGGCTTTTGTACACTCTTCCGTTCTCGTGTCCGTGCTTGCCCGTTTTTGACGGTTTTCTTGTGATTTTTGATATATCCGTACCTGCACACACAAAACACAAATACAAGCATATTGTTGCCATTTTTGGTCTGTTTTGGGTTTAATTGGGCTATTTTAAGCATAAATGGATATGTGTATTTTACACATATCATGACTGTTTTATTAAAACCAAACGCACCCTTTTTGGGCTGTCATAAACCAAACAACCCCCTTTTGTGGTTTCTGCCATCCCAAACGCACCCTAACTGTGGTGAAACCACAGCCAACAAACACCCCTTTATGGCGGTGGCTGCCACCCACCGCAACCCATGGTGGTGGCTGCCACCCCAAACGAACACCCCCTTGGTTGTTAACCCCAAAACCAAACACACCCTCGGCTATTTTAATACAAACCAAACGCAACCAAACGCACCCTACGCATTTTAACAACCAAACGCACCCGTTACGTTTTATAACCCAACCCGAACGCCCCTTTTCGGGTGAGCTGCCACCGAAACGAACACCCTTGCGGTGTTAACATATAAACCGAACGCACCCGCTGTGGTTCTAATCAAACCAAATGCAGCCTCTTGCTGCTGACCCGGACCCCAAACGCGCCCTTTGTTAATAACCAAACCCACCCGCACCCTTTTCTTTATAACCCAAACCAACGCACCCTGGTTGGTTTTTCTGCCGAGCCAAACGCACCCTAATCGGTGCCGAAACAAAACCACACGCACCCTAAGTGGTGCTGTGGTGGTTTTAAACCCAACGCACCCTCTTTGGTGCTTATAACAAAACCACATGCACCCTTGTTGCTGTGAAGGCCCAACGAAACAAACACCCTTCCTGATGAAATAATGATGGCAGCGATGGGGGTTCGGTGGTGATGATGGTGGTGGCGTCGGTGTGGTGGTGCGTGGTGATCGGTGGAGGCGCGTGGGTGAGGGGATGATGGTGTTATGATGATAATAGGGATGGTGCTGTCGTGGTGGTGGTGTTGATGTCGCGGTGGTGGTGGCGGCTGTGTTGGTGTTGCGGTGGTGACGACGCGTGACAGCGCGTGGTGGTGCGGATCGGGTAGATCCGGTTGTGAGGAACCTTTTTGGATTCGGCCGGAAAAGTTTTCCGGCAGCGGCGGCGTGGTGGTGGCCGGAATGTTTGCCGGAGGTGGTGGCGGTCGCCGAAAATGGCTCCGAAAATAATGGAGAGAAGGGAGAGCACATATATGTGTGTATGTTGTATATATAAGAAATGAAATGAAAAATTTTATAAAAATTTTAATTATATTAAAACTTTAAAAGTAAATGACAAGTCAAAGATAATTGAGGGTTAATTATATAAATAGTATCGGGGGGGGGGGGGGGTGCCTTGTATTGTATCATTTGTACTCTTGTTTTGGTTCTATAAATTTGTTGCCTTCTCAAAAAAAAGTATAAATTGTGTTTGAAGTTGTCTTTATTTTAAACCCTCATATTTAGGTTAGTGTTGGGATGTAGTTACACATTTGCGGCTTTTTAAAGGGATGTATGATGTTGCTTATTGAATAAACATGTATAGGTGATGTTTGGGATTGCGTTTTTAAGCGGCTTAAAGCTTATATAGGGGCGGTTGGTATTGCTTCGTGAACATGCTTATATAGAGACCAACGGTACATACATTCTTTACTGAAATCACCACGGCTTCCGTTTTGTGACTTTGCAACATAGTGTAGTTTATGTTTTTTACTAATATTTGCTTACATAAGTTGCTCTGATTTGGTCTCTTTGAGGCTTGAGTTGTGACGATCTAAGATAAGATGCCAAACACCATGAATAATACTTTATGTAATGTAAAGAATAGGCATATGTCATACAATGCTAATGAAAATAACATCGTCAAAGCGTTAATACAACAAAGCAATAGGTGTGGTGGATTTTTATTAGTTTTATGTTAACTGATGATGCAAAGCAATAAATAACGTGTGTGTCATGGCTTAAGTGATTTTATAAGTTATTGCAGGTATTATTCTGAAAGCCTAATGTGATCTATGAATGTTTTGGGCCATTTGGCTCTGTTTTCTCTTTAATGAGAATTATGAATGAGGTTATATTGTTCATATTATTATCCATCAGTTGAAACTCGTCCAATGTGAATTTTTATTTAACAGTTTGGATTATTAGTTGTACCAATATGTATTTGTAATCCTATTTAGCACTTCAAATATAAATAAAAGAAAAAGAAAGTAAAAATTGCTTTGGTTTTTCTGTGATGGCAGGTTGTTGTGTTGTGTTTAATCTGTGGCTTTTATTTTATCTCCAATAATTGCAGGCAATTTTGGCAAGTAGCTCAGAAGTGCCATCAGTATTAGAGTTCTTGCAGCGGAGGAAATTAGAAGCAAAGAAGGTAAGTATGTCAGTGATAAATAACCAAACTAGTAATGCCTTCAAGTTGAATAAAGTAAATACACATCAAATGGTTTCAATTAAGAAATACAGAGGTGGAGTTTATAACCATTCACTCTGATTGGGGTTGCAGTATTATCTTAACTGGTCAAACGGGTTATCAAATGGGTAGAAAGTCGCCCTGAAGTGTATTATAATACGTATGTACATGGGCGTGAATGCGTGATAGTAAAAGAATATGGTGTATCTGGTTAGTCTAATTGATTGAGATTCAATTAATAAAGTCTTAGGATTTGAGAGGCTTTTTATTTTTAACATGTTATGTAAAGTTCTTCCTTAGCATTATAATTGGTTGACTGTTTAATTTTGATTTTTTTAGGCTTTAAACTCATCTGATAAGACAAAGCTAAAGGTCAGGAAGTTGCAGCATCAGAGTTCTCACATTTGAACCACTCGCTCTCTCATCGACCCGTCTCTGTCAAACCAGATATCAGCAAACCAGATATCAGCAAAGCATCATCCGCTGGTGGAAAACTTCACATTCTAAAACCATCATGTGAAAGGAATGGTATCACTCCAACCCCAAAGGAAAGCTTGAGTCCAACAAGTGGTAGTAAAGTACCAAATAGCCCTCTTACAGGTGAATCTAACCTGTGTTAAAAAATACCCGTATGACCTGACTTAAAAATTGTACTAGTATATCACTATATCTTATTCTAACTATGATATTGTATTGGTCTGTGTAGATTGATTGTGAAGGCATCAGCTGACTGATGGATGCTAAGAGACTAATGGCGAATTACGGGGTTAATGTGCTTCTTATAAAAACTGTGATGGATGCTAAAGAGACTAATGGAGAATTGTGACGTTAATGTGCATCTTAATTGTACCTCAACAAAACACCGGGTTCATTTTGGATTCTGATATGGAAGGAAAGAATGAGGAGAGCTACAAGTTCCCCATAGCTGTGCAACAGTAAGATTTTTTTGCATTAGCATATAATTCACCTCTATATCTATAAAGGTTAACACAACTATTACTCGTATTACACTCTTGATGAAATAAATGGATTTTCTTTCAAACCCATTAAAAAGCTCAAATACACTCCTGAATTGCATATTTATAAAAATTCACAGGTCTTTTAATAGTTTGTGGTCACAGGATGTTCGTGGTGATCCAGATTCAGGCATTGGCGGTCATTGGCGGTCTTCAGATTCAGGTATGTATAAGTTTATATTAATACTGCGTGCATTGGCGGTCTTCAGATTCAGGCGTGCATTGGCGGTCTTCAGATTCAGGCATGCTTTTACTAAGAATGGTATTGCGTGTATATACTTGGAAGGTATAAGTTTATATTAATACTGCTATTCGTGATATTAATATAATATTGGCCTTCAAAGAATTCATATGTTTATGCTGCCAAGAAATTAGTGCTGCCTTCGTGGTTAATACTGTTCGAATACAAGAATGTTAATACTATTTGGTTCTGCACTTTGCATTAAACATGGATACAGTACATGCATTCTTTTATGAGAACCTTCAAGTCACAGCCTTTGAAAATTAGTACTGCTCGCTGCCAATACAACATTAGTACTGATCCTTGAAAATTAGTGTTGTCTTTGTACTGCTCCTTGAAAATTAGTGCTGCCTTTGAAAATTAGTATTGTTCGCGGCCAATACAACATTAGTACTGCTGCCTTTCATGATATATAGGCCTTTCATCATACCATATGTGATATAACACATGTATATATGTGTATGAAATTCTTGGTTGATATCTTTATCGTCCGTTATTGCAGGCCCCCCTCATCATGATTTCTCTTTGATGGACATTCTTCCAAGAAAGTCGACAAGGTACGCAATTTAGAAAACTTCTTTCACATAATATATATAACACCCCGTGTTTTAGCTCATTGTACGACGATCGCGTGCCCGATGTCGTAAATATTATTTTACGAGTTTCCGTGAGCGAGTGTCGACATTTAAAATTTTATTTGTCGTTAATAAATATGTTGTATCTTATTATGAAAAATTGGAAAAGCATTTGATTACTTTTCTTTTATGCGACGTTTCGCGGTCGACATTTGGACCGCGCGTGTCTTTAGCGTTTTGAGCATCGTAAAAGTTACGACGTGTCTCGTTATTATTTTTATGATCTAAATATTATTTTATGAACCATGTCATCTTTGTTTCCTGACCTTGGTTATAGCTCGCGTTTAAGGCTTGCGTTTAATTAAAAGTGGGTACAAGATATTATGAGATATTTACACAAGATATTATGAGATATTTATACAAGATATATACAAGTAGCTAGTAGCAAAACTCATTTCTTTTCCTTTTTGTCTTGTGTTTTTCAGTTAGAGTATCGCACCACTACCTCACACAATTCCATTTTTTGATGTTTTTTGATCTTTTAAAACACACCTCAAGTCTCACCATCAAACAAATAATTAAGACAAGGGAGGAACCAAGTTTTAGTTTGTTTCTCCTCCTTTTTCCTTGTGGTTGACGTTATTACACCCACACCATCTTTGTGTTTTTTGATTTTCTACACATCAAATATGGGTTAGGAGATCATAAATTGATCCTCCATGTATTAAAAATGGATATACATCAAGGTTTATGTGAAGTGAAATATTTTTGAAACAAAGGAGTCATTGGGTTCGGTTGAGGGTTCGAACCAAGGGAGTGACAACAAGAGAAACGGTTATAAATGGGTTACTCATTTGGGGCTGATTTGGGTCGGTTTTGTTTGGTCTTGGGTTAGGTTCGAACCAAGCAAGGGTCAAAGGAAGTGGTTTTGCTTGGAAGGTTGTGGGTTCGAACAGGGTACAAGATACAAAGGGTGTGTTTGATTATTGAAAGTTATTGGGTTGGTTCGAGTTTGGCTTTGGTTTAGTTCGGGTGAGGGTGAGCCACGACTAAGAAGCAAGAAGGACGAGACGAGTGCCTTGTGTTTCCCGACTTGGCTCCATATAGCATAGTGAGCTTTCATTTTATGTTTATTTAAATTATTTCATTCATTCGAATTGATTTATGTAAATATGTGTATATGTGATGAAATCGGTTGAACCTTGCGGCGTCTAGTGTATGGTGATATAAAATGATTTAGTGGGCTAAGTATAAATTGTATGTCATGTTAGATGTAGTTTTGATGAGCTTGTTGGTCGAAAACGGATTTTGGCGTGGTTTGTAATAAGTTCACTGTGAGCAGAAAGTTTAGCACGCCAAACGAGGATCGAGATTTCGTAAAATCTGATTTTAGGCTTTGAAATATGATAAAGCTTTCCGAGACGATCGTTTCGATATAAAACGGAGCTTCTAACTCCTAATAACGAGAAAGTTAGAGCGAAAACGAGATATATATTCGAGGTATAAAAATCCAGCATTTGTTAAAATAATAGTTGCTGTCTCTGATTTAAAAGCACTGTTTGAGCACTTTCGAGTCCGTTTCGGCCTTCCGGCGAAACACGAAAGTTGCTCGGAATGATGTTTTACTTTTCCGCGAGGCTCGCTAGTTTTAAAAGCGAGTGATAACGGGTCTTAAGGCGGGGGCAAAATCTGGCTTTTTGGAAATTAATACACTGCATCAGACTTGATGCGAGTAGCGATTGTCGCCCATTTCAGATCGTCTTACTATCATATTATCTTAAGTTTTTCGGGTCCGGACAAAATGAAAGTTGTTCAAAATAACGTTTTACCTTTCTTCAAGGTTTCTAGTGTTAAATACGCCTTATAACGGGTAAAAAACGCAAACGCATGTATGCGTTTTGGTAGACTTTTTCGGCAGAAATGGTAGGGGCATTTTGGTCATATTCTGTGGGTTGGATCTCGGCTAAAAACTAAGAGTTAGTTCGGAATTCGTTTGCGTATGAATTCTCCTTTAGAACCGAGTTGTGACATGTGATGTAGTTGGTCGTTCTAGTGGGTCAAACTTAGAAATAAATATATTTTATAAAAGTCAAACGTAAAAGTCAACGAAGACTTTAATAAACGTTCACGTGTTGTGAAGGTGATTTCGATTAATAAAAATATATAGATTACTCTACTAATCGTAAGTACAATTTTGGAGGACGTATTTTGGTCGATTCTAAATATGGAAAAGTATAAAACGGTAACTTTCGTAATAGCCGGACTGTGATTCATTGCTGAGAGATTGTTGACTCATTAAGCGTCGGAAAGGTTCGAGAGGTGAATAACATATGATTATGAATATTTGTGTCGAGACTTACTAAAAAGGGAAACTTATTGAAAATAGAAAGATTTTTTAATTAAGTGTGTTAGGAATTATGTATTCATAGTTACTCCTGGTAGTTATAGTCATTACTACTGGTAGTATATTAGTTACTCCTGGTAGAGTAATTTTGTCATTAGTACTGGTAGTATAATAATGGTTACTACTAGTAGTGTTATAGTTAGTCCGGGTAGTAAAAATGGAAAATAGTATATAAAATAAACTAAGTATTAAAGGTTTTAGGCGCGAAGTGGATTTCTCATCACATATATGTATGTAAACATATATATATAAATATATATATGTTTTCGTTGTAACGATGTACACATCGTTGATAGTACTTTATACATATTGTAATCGAGCGACATAATTATAGGTCGTGGTCGAGATCATTGCTGCTTCGTTGTGATTTATTCGGTTTATTTGATCTTGATCGTTGATCAAGGTGAGTTCATAGCCCCATGTTTTTAACCAATTATTGATTTACATGTGTTGGGTGAGAAACGTGCTTTGTTTTACACATGGGACGAAAGTGTAAATTTTATCTTGTTTATGGGTTTGCTAAAGTTGCGAGAACCCAAATGCCATGAATTCATGAACTATTAATTCTGGTTTGAAGCTGCGGTATTTAAATAGATCTATTTGGGATTGGAACCTCCCGTTCGGGTGACTAGCTATCACTGGGAACGAAGTTAATTCTTATTGCATGCTGGATGTTGAGATGTTACAGGTTGAACATCATCACGGGCAATTGTAGACTATATTTAGTATTGTATTAATATATGTCGTGCTTCGGCGTAATGAGCTTAGGTAAAAACTATAATTACATTCTATGATGGTTGCATGGGATGCATGTCCACAGGGAATGTCTTGCGGTCCTGGATTAACCTATGAATTCACCAACTTTATGTTGACTTCTTTAAGCATGTGGATATCAAGAATGAAGGCTCGGTGAACATATGTTTATAAATTAATAAAACATTTTTGAAATGAAGTCGTGATATGACTTGTATAGTTTGGGGACCTATCTTGTAAGTCTGATTCTCTTTTAAACTAATGAGATGAAATTTGTTAATCCATTGGATGATCAATAGTCACACAAAATACACATTTCTTCAATTTAAACACCATATGGTCACACTTATTAACACTTTTGGTCACTTTATGCTTAGTTGTATGTGACTAAATACCCAAAACAAACATGCTTTGTGTGACTAAATATTACAAAAGGTCACACAAACATAAAATTCATGTGGCCATTGGATGATCAATAGTCACACAAAATACAAATTTCTTCAATTTAAACACCATATGGTCACACTTATTAACACTTTTGGTCACTTTATGCTTAGTTGTATGTGACTAAATACCCAAAACAAACATGCTTTGTGTGACTAAATATTACAAAAGGTCACACAAACATAAAATTCATGTGGCCATTGGATGAACAATAGTCACACAAAATACACATTTCTTCACTTTAAACAGCATATGGTCACACTTATTAACACTTTTGGCCACTTTATGCTTAATTATATGTGACTAAATACCCAAAACAAACATGCTTTGTGTGACTAAATATTACAAAAGGACACACAAACATAAAATTCATGTGGCCATTGGATGATCAATAGTCACACAAAATACACATTTCTTCACTTTAAACACCATATGGTCACACTTATTAACACTTTTGGCCACTTTATGCTTAATTGTATGTGACTAAATACCCAAAACAAACATGCTTTGTGTGACTAAATATTACAAAAGGCCACACAAACATAAAATTCATGTGACCGTTGGATGAACAATAGTCACATAAAATACACATTTACTTGATTTTAAACACCATATGGTCACACTTATTAACACTTTTGGTCACTTTATGCTTAGTTGTATGTAACTAAATATCGAAAAAAAACATGCTTTGTGTGGCTAAATATTACAAAAGGTCACACAAACTTCAAATTCATGTGGCCATTAAATGATCAATAGTCACAAAAAATATACATTTCTTCAATTTAAACACCATATGGTCATACTTATTAACACTTTTGGTCACTTTATGCCTAGTTGTATGTGACTAAATACCCAAAACAAACATGCTTTGTGTGGCTAAATATTACAAAAGGTCACACAAACATAAAATTCATGTGGCCATTGGATGAACAATAGTCACACAAAATACACATTTCTTCACTTTAAATACCATATGGTCACACATATTAACACTTTTGTCCACTTTATGTTTAATTGTATATGACTAAATATACAAAAAAAAACATGCTTTGTTAGTTGTACATTGTTTACGGTCACTAAATTGTACCTATTTAGTCACACAAAAAATGTGGATATGGACACTAAAGCTTTCTTATGTGTGACTAACTCGAATGCATGACCGTAGGTGACCTACGGCCGCGCGACCTTTTGTCACACACAAAACTTTTCACGTGTGTGACTATATGTATATAGTCACATATTTTTGGTGTGACCAATACCACTTTTTGTACTAGTGTTTGTATACGTATATGATATTACACACTCACACAAGACTCTCCCTGGCATTTGTCAAGTCCTCATAGTCATGTTCATTATGGTCCTGAACATTAGCCTGGTTCTGCAAGAGCTCTTAGGATTTGCGCCCCCACAATTCCATTCGAAGAGACCCCACTTCTCTCTCACATAGGTGATCTCATCTTGAATCATTAAAGCCATATGTTTAACCTCTCAACAAGTCACATTTTATAGGAATGGACTAGGAAGTTACAATATTAAGTAACTCCCCCACAGTGACTTTCCCTACATTTCTATAATTAGGTGTCCTATTGAACCCAGATCTTGAGATCTCCAGTCAGCTGGGTTAGGTTTTCCTTCATAGAAACTCATTCCTTTAAGGG
>BQNB010166639.1:0-14090 GCA_026074375.1 Tanacetum coccineum | reverse complement strand
AGGCTTTTGAGTTTCCATTGGTGTGCTTGCAGTCTTGACTTTTGTAAAACTAAATTTCTTTAAAATTTCAACAACATATTTATCTTGACTAATAAATATGCCATCCTTCTTCTCTTGCACTTGTAATCCCAAGAAGAATGTAAGTTCTCCCATAGAACTCATCTGAAAATTTTCATGCATCAACTTCTCAAATGCAATGCATAGCTTCTTCTTTGTTGAACCAAATATGATATCATCTACATAAACTTGAACCAGCAAAATATCACCTTTGTACCTTTTGATGAATAAGGTCTTGTCAAGTTTTCCTCTTTGAAACTCATTGTACAACAGATATGTTAACAATGTTTCATACCAAGCTATAAGAGCTTGATGTAGTCCATACAATGCTTTTTCAACCTTGTATACCCTATCAGGAAAGTCTGGATCTTCAAATCCTGGTGGTTGACTGGTATGTGCTTAATTACACATACCTTTTACCTTTAAAAACGAGCTAAAATAACAAAAAACGGACTTAAAATGCCAAATATACGCTTGTTTTGCTAATTGTATTGTGCAGGAACGGATAATTAAGAAAAGGACGAAAAATGAAGCCAAAACGACAAAACCGGACTCGGAATGGAAAAACAAGGAAAAGACAACCAATCTTGCTTTATTTCTTATCACAATTCCACTTTCATCCTTTTTATTCCTGAAAACCTATTTAGTACCTATAGCCCTTTTTTCATTTGGTAAATCTACTAAAGTCCAAACTTCTTGTAACTTGAATTGTGTTAAAGTTCTTCTTGCATAGCCTCTATCCAGCTTAAATTCTTCAATGCATGAATTACCTTTTTGGTTCTGCCCTGTGATAAAAAGCAAGCAAACAAGCAGTTTTGAAAGTATTTATGATTTGTTCTTTGCTGAATTGAACTAAACAAACCATGTTCTTCCAAATTCTTTATCATTCTTCTTGTTTGAGGTGCTAAATTCAAGTCTCCAATAATTTATTCAACTGGATTGATCTGTTAAAATGTACTCTTGTAGTTGGAATAGAACTGACAGGCATAAATGCATCCAAATTGTTCATGTCAGCCTCTGCACCTACATCTTCATCATCATCTGAATAGACAATATCTTCCAAAAGAGGCATATTTGGATCATCAGGAAGATCAGCAGCATTAACCAATGTTGAGCCATCATCATTGATAAATGATGAACCAACAATATTAACAGGTGAACTAACAGTATAAACACTGTTAGTGCTGTTAACATCAGCATCCTTCTCTTGATCATCCCCTTTACCCTATTTACTTGGATCACCACCTTCTTTTGCCAGTTCTTCAGTAACCTTTTTATCATCTCTTGAAGGTTTGAATCCATCATCAGGAGAACTCTTTAAACTTTGAGAGAATGGTGGATCAGCAGTCCACAATGGTAGTAAAATGTAATCTTTGCCAGGTACTGTCTCCATTCTAGCTTTACCTGCATCATCACATGCTTTTGTACCTGCATTACCATTAGACTGATTTCCTGCAACAACTGGCTTATAATTCATGTACTTTGTGTTAGTGCATCCAACATCAAAAAGCCAACTTGGTCACTTCCTACTATATAGTGTATTCACACTAAACTGGGACAGCCAGGTTGGATGTGTTGTAGTAGGTTCTCTTTTATTGATTTCAAGATTTTAAATTTATATCTAGATCACTAAACCAAAAATAACACTTTTAACGGGCCAGTGTACCCGATCGGATAGTGAGTTTCTTGTAAGAAGGGTGTCGAACACTTGAAGCGAGGTTAAATCTATCAATTCAATTAAATCTTGGTTTTTCTAAACATGTTAATTCTATTTATCTAAACCCTATGTTAAACTATGTCTGTCTAAATTCCTAATTACAACGGGAAAAAGGGATTTTCAGCCTGAGAGACTATAACGGGGGTGATTGGTTTGTGACATACACTCAATTCCCAGAAACTGAAACCCCACTGAAAGCTAATAGACAAAATATAAAATAGCGGTCGAACCTTTATAAGAAAAATGAAATTAACCGATTATTAATTATGATTAAAACGTTGTTTTGTTATTAAAGTGGCAATGATTTCTTTCTCTACGAGGGGGCATATCATTCATTAATACTTAGCGTTACACTTCCTAAGACCTAAACACATTAATTCTATTCGTCACAATTAAAGCATCCGCATAAGCATCCATATTAATAGCTGAATAAAATCTATCTTAAGGGAAAAAGCCATGATGATCTTGTTAAACCCTAGCTCATAGAGACTTTACCCACTTACCCCTTAATAAAAATCTATACACTAGTAGTCCACTTATCCAACTATCCAATGGAATCAGAACGTTACTTGTTGAATTATTTAGGTCACCTGCTAGTCAACACGATCAATAAACCATCGGCAATATCCAATTAACTAGTTAAGCCCGAAGTGTAATCCTAGACAACAGACTAGAAGGACAATACTTGTTGTAAACTATTATTCTAGATGTAATAAATTACTATAATGGAGAGCTATCCCGGACTCTATGGATCCCCTTGTCCATTTCACTAGATCCATTGAATGATATGTCGCCATACAAAATCGTCTAAACAAGTATAAATTGATAAATAAAAACAAGCACACAATTCGATAAATCAAAAATCATATAAAACAATACCACACATTCAGATCTTCATAATAATGGCTAATACCCGAAGGTATTAGCCTTCAAACCGTCATAAATAAATACAAGAGTAATTATTTAGCCAAGGTAAACTAACCGAGTTAACGAATGATAATCAAAAACTAAACGATTACTAAAGTATATGGAATTACACGATGTCTCTTATGGAATTGAATATGTTGCTCGACCTCTTCTGCTCTTTTTCTCCTTTGAAAATCGACTTTTGTGGTTTAGGTATCGAGAATATGATTTAGCACACTTAAAACTCGTTTTTGAGTTTTCTATTTATAATGTGCATGGAAGTCGTTTATCGTAGCAATGTATCCAGTGGGATTGATACGGCAGTATTGGGGGATTTCCTTAGAGTAAGGACCCTGTTTGAATATCTTTCCAGAATATTAAGTGATTTCCATATCTATGAAATACGGCGTATTTGATCCCTGGGATCCCTACAGCGTATTGATCTTTAATCTTCTGTGGTCTTTTGGTGAAGCAGCACGGATACGCCATAATCTTCTTTGATGGAGTACGGCTATTGGTCATTACAGAAATAGTAATCTTCAAAATACCTTCAATTAACTCCAAAGTGCACTCATATTTGCTATCTTTCCACCAATAATCCCATAATTACATACTGCAATTCTCAAATATAAACGATTAAGTAACAATTCTTTGCACTAACTGTATAAAATGGGTTAATATCGTGGGACAAATGATGCTATAAAATAGACGTTATTTGATGTCATCAAATATCCCCCCACTTGAATCCTACTTGTCCTCAAGTAGCCTTTAGAAGTTGACAAAAATGTGTCCCAAAGGATATTTTCCGTTAAAGCATTAATCGATCTAATACACGTACGCAACCAACACTCACGAAATAGGAAGAATAACAACATAAACTCAAATCACTCAACTAAATCTATGGTAACATGAAAAAAATTCGTTTAATTTGCTCGAAAACGTGATGAGTATTTATCAGAGCGCTTGACACAGGATACACATCCTCCACCACTAAAGCCAAGGAGTAGACAAGGTTTATAAGATAAATATGGGTTATTTGTATGGAAAGTGCGTACGGTTGATCATTCTACAATACTTTCACCAGAAATACCATTACCAAACAAGGCAGCTGAAGCACACATACACACCCCAAATCGCCGGATAGACATGCGTGTTCGATCACATCCCCATTCGAATTTAACCAACGGTTAGGATGAATAATGATATAGGGTAAGAACCTTCTAACTTTCACCAAAAGTCATAGACCAATGGCTAATTATTAGGTGAGAGGGAAGTAAATTGTTGTTAAATAAAAATCAAGAAACAAAATAGATTAAGATTTAATATACAAGTTGCTAGACACTTATTTTCCTAACTGTTATTATGACAAAGACACAACTATTTACAACGTCTTGATCATAGATCAGAAACAACAACCTAAGTTGGCGTTCCCGTAACGATCAACTTCCTAATCATCCCAAAACTTTACATACTCTACAAGGTAAGTGGCGATATCATCCACTTTGTACAATACTCTACATCGTTGATTTTTTAGACGTATCAACGAATAATCGATCCTTCGTATAATTCCTTCGATAACTCTCTTTGCGAAACGATTATCTTTAAACTTTCTTTCTCTCACTCTCTCTTTTTATTCATCATTTTTTTTCACTAACTATACTTCAAATCTCGGTGTAGTTTCACCATCTTCACGATCATAATAATTCTGGATAATTCCTTCGGTAATTTCTTCGTTCTTCGGATTCACCAATAATTGCGACGGTAGTAAAATCACATGAGCTTTGACTACTAATATACATTCCCATTTGCAATGTGCAAATTTCCAACCGCACCAAAGATAGAAAATGTCACAAGACTCGAGAAATACAAACTATGGAGTCTAAAGAATCGTTGTAAGCTCAGATTGTTTAGATCTATATCTAGGATAATAACATTGAACATAACATGCAGCAGAATAAGAACATCAATGTTATTCAACAAGGTTTTACCAAACATTCCAAGCCCCAATATTATTTGATCAGAATAATACAGTTACATCAATGAACTATAACAGGATCAAGTTACCTTGATCTTGAGGCTAAACTCCTACATATGGCGTCTACATCTCTACGCCTGGAATACACACACACACGTTTAGGTACAGGAACTCACGAATTGTACACCTAAACCTAATGACCTATATCTTTTTATATACTATAAGATAAAGGATTACAAAGGAAAGAAAATAAAAGTTGGCAAATAAAGATATTAATAACTCTTTTTAACATTTTAAGTTTAATCTTCATAATCATTCAAAATCTTCCACTTTTGAAGAATTCTTCCTTTGTCTTTTAAGTCCTTCATCTTTCATATGTTTTGTCTTATCAACTCAAATATAATTCCCAATAATCTTCCCCTAGTTGATAATGACAAAACCAAAATAAGCACGAACTTCCCCTAAAGCTAATATATATATGAAAGAATAAGGATCTATGCAATTCCACCAAGGATTTGTAAGTTGCACATTTTCTTTGTAAATCTTCTTCCCCTTTTTGTCATAATCAAATTGGGGACTAAAGTATGCAACTTTGATTTCAACAACCACAAAACACTATCACACTTCTAATCCAGCCTTCCAACAACTCAAATTACCCTCCATGACGTGCCTTTAAGATAAATGAACTTGAGCAGTAGAAACTTAAACTAGCAGTAGTAATAATAACCAGCAGTAGTAAAAACCTTCACCTTGATGTAGCATATAAATGGTTAAACATTTTAACATTAAGCTTCCCCTGAAACCCATATGTTATCCATTTCTTAAATGTAGGCTCTATGTAATGATTACTGATGAAGAAAACTAAGTATAACGAATTTGATGCTGAAGTAGAATAACCCAAACTTATGTCTTATGTCTTGTACTATCCATGTGACTCCAAACTCATAAATAAATCTATGAAATATAAGTAGATCGCAACCTCTTGACAATTATCCTCATCTTCTATGAGACACCAGACCAAAGTGATAGCAAATGTAAGCATTGAGCACCATAAGTTAGATCACACACCTTTACTAGATTCGTCAAGTCTTCGTCACATCGTTTCTAAACACGAACAAGTTATCTTCAAAAAGTGTTACACCCACTTTAAGACGGTATAATCAAGAACACGCATCCCAACCAAACAGTTGTCCACTTCAATCTTCAAATAGGTGATAATAGAACAATCTTCTTCGTACCAATTAAATTAATCCAAAGAACAAGCCTTTATAATCCGATAAAACATGTAAACCAAATCAATCAGTGTGTGCTGTCCTAACTTCATCAAAGTCAAGGGAAAAAGAAGATCAACAATAATAGATGGGGCAAGAAAGTGTTGGTGGATTGGTCCAAGACCAAACACCGCCGTGTATATCCGTTATCGCATAAAAGCTAGCAGCATAAACTTATTTAATACCACGGCGTACAAATACAAACGAAATACGTCCTGGCAGTGCCAGTAACTGCTGTAAAAATACTCTAGCAGCATTAACTGATAAGGCTAGCATATTAACTCTTGTATGCTTCTAGATTATTAACCTTCAATGCTTTTGCAGCATAAACAATTTGAGCAACACTTACAACTTTAATATAAGGCTAGCATATTAACCTTCCATTGGCTTCAACTAAATCAAAGCTATGTAGCCTTACAATACTGTTTTGATTCCACTCCAGCAGTATAACTCGTTCTTGTAAGGCAAGCATTTAAGTTGCATTGGCATATAAGTTTCACATAAGCCAACCAGTATTAACTTGTAAAAAGTAGGACTATCAGAACAAATATCCAACTTGGCATTTATAATCCTTTCAACGAGCAGTACTAAAATTATACTGGCAGTATTAACTTCTATTAGCAGTACTAAGTGTTCATTGGCAGTATTAACCTTTCTTATCTTCATTGACAGCACACAGATTAACAAACAAAGCTTCAATATATTAATACGAATACTCTAACTAGTATTAGGGTTACAAAACCTTAAAGCTATAACGATATCAAAACAAAAGATTTCTAGATTATGATCTCAAACTCTATGCCCTAGGACCTCCTTTTATACACCAAGGAGTCCTAGTTGATTTACAATATATTACTAAAACTTAGATTATTCTCAAAGATCTATTCTATAAATAACAATCCTTATCAACTATGTAATCTTGATCTCCAATGAATCTTTATCTTTTCTCTAAGTAGTCTTTATCCTTTCTTTGATAGTAGAAAATCTTCTAGCAGTCTTAATCTTTTCAGCAGTTGTAACTTTGTACTAGCAGCATTAACTCTGAACACTAACAGTAGTAACTTATACACTAGCAGCATTAACTTAGCAGCAGTAACTTTAAGATCATCATGAAGTCTTTAATCCTAACAATCCTCCCCTAAACTCAATATTTATATCCAAACTTATCAAGTTTCTTCATTAAAAGCTTCATAATCACCAAGAGGATGCTTTCAAACACTTCATTGATTCTTGAGCTGTTTTGTGATGAGCTTAATTAGCCGATAACACATTTCATTCTAATGATCAACTTTAAGCTTCTTTGTAACACCCCCATTTTTACAATATAGCAGCGGAAGCTAATCTGGGGTATTACTTCATGGATACAACAATCATAATCATAGAAAACGACCCAAAAGAGACGTTTATTCAAAAGATATGTTATCACTCATTTCAAATCAGAGTTTTACAAAAGCAGGTCCCAAAATCTAGTTACATACAATGTGAATGGTAACAAGTTTAGCCATCTTCGAGTCCATACCACTCCGTGCCGTATATTGCTCAATCACCTGAGATAAACATGCTAAAAAGTCAACACAAAGGTTGAGTGAAATTCATAGGTTTGATAAACAGTTTGAATACAAGTCATAGTGTAATAATTGTACAAACACAATTATTATGAAAATGTTATTGTTATGATCTTGGGTCACGTTATTATATACCCGTTATTTGTAATAATTGCAACGAATGCAATTATCATAGTAACCGTGTATTACTGCGTTATTGTCTTGTTTGGTCTGTTTGGTCATGTCTTGTATAGTATAGTCTGGTCTAAGCTCATGGCACACAAACTGACTAGTGTATATATATACCCAAAATGATGTGATATATATATAGAGATAATGGCCCTCGGTGTAGGTAATTGCCATATACCTATGAAATTCAAATATAGTGTGTTTGGTTACCTATCCGGCTAACACAAACAGGATCGTCCAATCCGAAGATCTATCCACAATTTTTGCTCGTTCACCGAAAAGTGATACTAGTCCATGATAATGAGGGACTTTTGGCATAATGTAACTTAGACATTAGTGATAATGGTATATCAGATTAGCATATAACTTGTAAAGACACTTGTATTCAAACTGTTTATCAAACCTATGAATTTCACTCAACCTTTGTGTTGACTTTTTAGCATGTTTATCTCAGGTTATTGAGCAATATACGGCACGGAGTGGCATGGACTCGAAGATGGCTAAACTTGTTATCATTCACATTGTATGTAACTAGATTTTGGGACCTGCCTTTGTAAAAACTCTGATTTGAAATGAATGATAACGTATCTTTTGAACAAACGTCTCTTTTGGGTCGTTTTCTATGATTATGATTGTTGTTTCCATGAAGTAATACCCCAGATTAGCTTCCGCTGCTATATTGTAAAAATAGGGGTGTTACATTAGTTGATGAACATCTAGACACAAGGTTGGGAGAAACCAGAGAAGAATTCATGAACTTCCTTTCAGAGTCTGTCACGGCAAGAATCAAAGAGCAAGTAAAAAATCAGCTGCCTCAGATTCTACCCAAGGAAGTGTCTAACTTTGCTCCATCTGTGATCGAAAAGATGATTAAAGAATCATGTGATGAAGTTACTCTAGAGAAGGTGTCTTCTCAACTACAATCTACTTATGAAGCTGCTTCTACACTTACTGAATTTGAGTTAAAGAATATTCTTCTCGATGAGATGGAGAAAAGTGAGTCATATCTGACGGCTTCCGAACACCGAGATTGCTATGATGGTTTGAAAAAATCTTATGCTCTCGACAAAGATTTCTTCTATTCTTATGATGTATATTTATTAAATCATAACCGAAAAGACAAGGATAAAGATGAAGACCCTTTCGCTAGATCAGACCGAGGGTTAAAGAAAAGAAAGCTACGCAAAGACGCAAAACCAACCACTGGGCCGAAAAAGAAAGATTCAACGTCTGGCTTTTCCAAATGCACCAAGTCTCAACCAAAATCTTCTGGAAAGTCTGTTTAATCAGAGGAACCAGTGTTCTAGGTTGCAGACTCAGACATGCCACAAGATCAAGAAGGGAATCTGGGTGATAATGAAGATGAACCAAGGAATGAGACTGCCTCTAGACGTGATTGGTTCAAGAAACCTAAACCACCTCAAGAACCCACTAACCCTGACTAGAATATTGGCAAGACTACTCAAGAAGGACCAACCCAAAATTTGTCAATGACTCTAGCAGCTACTACTTCTACTGATAATTCGTTAAAGGAATTTGATGAATTGATGATCACTCTAATAGAATTCTCTGGATACATCTTGAATGGGCTGGAAATTGAGAATTTAACTCAAGAAATCCTGCTAGGACCAGCATTCAGACTACTCAAAGGCACACGCTCTAATTATGTTGAATTAGAATATGCCTTTGAAGAATGCTATAAGGCTTTTTCAGAAAAGCTTCATTGGGAAAATCTTGAAGGCAGTGACTATCCTTTTGATCTTTCCAAACCCCTTCCTTTAATCACGCGTGGAAAACGCCAAAGAGTACCATTCGAATTTTTCATCAACAATGATCTCAAGTATCTACAAGGAGGAATTTTGACTATGACATACACGACGTCTACTACCAAGATAAAGGCAGCTAAGTATGATCTACCTGGCATTGAAGACATGGTTCCAAACATATGGAGTCCTGTTAAAGTTGCTTATGATAGATATGCGTTTGGGTATTCTCATTGGTGAAAAAAACAACGTAAGTCCTTATATGCATATGCAAGAGGCATGCAATCAAGAGGAGATGTATATTTTACAAAGCGTATTTTAGCGGTCACTCATGTCAAGGTAATGAGGAAACATGGATACGGGTACTTAGAAGAGATTGTAGTAAGAAGAGCTGATAACATATTATACAGATTCAAGGAAGGTAACTTTCCTCGACTTTGGATCAATGATATTGAGGATATGTTAATTCTTGTGGTTCAGAATCGACTCACAAATCTTTTAGGGGATGATGTTGCCGACTTTGAATAACCCTAAGAATGTTCACCAGAAGTCTGGTTATTCAAAAGCGAGTCAAGGATCTTTAACATGGAGTTGAAAGTTATCAAAAGAAGATCAACATCACCAAGCCTGATTTACACAAGACCAGATCTCAGAAAAAGGAACCCGTACACTCCAATACAAAGACCCTCAAGGATTCATTTATGTCGACGACTACAAGAGGAACAGATTGATGCGCTCTGATGAATTAAAGTTCAGTGATGGCACGTTAACCAGGCTTCTTTCTTCGCTCGAAGACATAACCAATAATATCGACATGGAGTACTTGACGAAGAGAAGATGGAGCAATTTGGAAAAGAAAAGAGCACATTTCATGATCAAGGACATCAACAAGCTGCTAAAGGAAAGAAGGATGATGAGGAGTTTAGAGAAATTCATTGGTGGTAGACTCTACGGAACTGACCTCGGACTGCTTCAAAGAACAATATGACTTTGTCATATTATGTTCATATCTCAAAGGTCATTTCGTACATCAAAAACTTGTGAATTTGTATATAAGTAGTGTAGACTTATGGTGATAATAAGGTGTGCTCGAGGGGGAGCATTAAAATGTTCCTAATAGTGATTATGTAACATTTTGTCCCCTAACTTTTAATCAATTGATATCCAAAATATCAAAGGATTAACATTTTGGATAAGGGGAGAAAATTTGATTAAACTAAATCTTAATTGTGTTGACATGTGATCGTATAAAATGGACTCAATGCACTCCAAACCACTTAGGCATGTACTACGATTTTGGTGTCCATGTTAAGGGGAGCTTTTTAGTGTTGATGAAAAACTCGTCAAAGTGTAAATATTAATTGATCATTTATATCAAACACTTGATGAATTTTACATGATTTTCGGTTTTGATTATGATGGAGTACCCTAAAGACCGACCATGTACTTAAATTACGGAGTTATAAGGTGGTTAGGCATAGGTATGATACAAAAGAAGTCTTTAGTTGAGATTTAATTAGTTAGTGTTTAGAAGTCCTTTAGGTATGTACTAAAAGAAAGTAAACAGTGGAATCGGGATAATGCCGACTGATGATGAGCTAACACTAGAACAAACCCAACAAGGTGTTGTTATGAGTTCTGTAAGCATTGAAGGGTTGAAGATGAAAAGAAATGTAAGTTATAAAGGGTGAAAAGAAAGAAGCCTACATACACTTAGGCAGAAACCGGAGTCAATCATAATCTGTCAGAAACACTAAGTGTTGTCTGACCATTAACGACTAGTCATGGATCCCCAAACGACGCTATGCACAAACCCTCCTTAGCCACTCAAGGTCTCTCAAAAGACTCTTGTTTCATTTCTCACGAAGATTACACGCATTTCTATCAACTTTCTCACTCCGAGTTAGTTGATATTGAAAAAAGGTCCGGCAGTCTGCTCCAGCCTTGATCACTAAAACAATAGTTTCAACTATTGGAGTCTCAGAGCCAAAAAGATTTCATTCATAAATCTCATTAGGTCACTTGTCAAATTATTCGTGGTATGTCCACACAATGTGAATAACAAGTTAAACATATTAGAGTCCTAGCATTATCCTTGTGATTTGCCAGAAACTTCCCGAGTGATTTCATTTCACTATGAATGGAAATCCTGCTTGAGCCAACATCAAACAAAGTTCATGGTAGGTAAACTTATGCGATTCTATATGAATCAAACTTGTGATAACTGGAAAGAAATGATGGTACGATTCTATAAGACTCAAACTTGTTCCAGGTTATGAATTGATGATTGATGATAAATTTTGAAATGATTAACACTCTCGAGGTGTCACAAAACCACTTTTACAAGTGACACGTTGATTGATTTTCAAATTAATTTTTATTTCAATCGGTGAGATAGTAACTCGCAGGTTCACTCTTATCATGTTGTCTGTTTTGAGATGTTCCGGTAATGAGAACATGTTGAGTGTGATGAATCTAATACATATGTGTTAGAAAGATTCAATACTACAGCTGGAAATCTTGTCAAGAAGATTCTTCTTAAATTGAATCTATCTGATCACAGGTCGATCCTCACAGATTCGAAAGTTACTCAAGCCAAGCACGTCGTGAATGACAAAGCCATATTCGTCCCCCCGCTTTATTGCTAACTGTTTTATTTCAGGGAAGGGAGTTTGGGTGGGTCAATTGACTATGGCGAACTTTCTGCTCGTATGCAAAGATTAAATGAAAGTGCCAGGATTTCGAATTATTTGCAACCTAGGCAGGTTGAGGGGGTAAATGCTAACTTGATGGGTTCAGCTGATGCATATACCCATATCCAGGTTAAACAGAATGCTCATTCTAATTTTAGAGATGGGTCTGATATGGATGGTAAGAAGGGAACATCACCTATGTTTGCTGATATAGAGGTAAATTCTACTAGTTTTAGTGTGTTTAAAACTTTTTCAACAATGCAAGGATCTGATATAGATGTGACTAATGTGGTGGAGGAATCAGGTCTAAATGTGTCGAAGTCTTTTGCTAATGTTGTTCAATCTTCTTTTCAATCACCAACACAGGCTGAAGAGAAACTGACTAAAAATGTCAAGCTAAAATTCAGGTCGTTCTTTAATGATGAAACTGTGGTTGATTCGGATTGTGTCTTACCTTTGGCAAACCTGCAAGCTATTAAAAACAAATTTGAAAACACTTTGGTAGGCTACTTTGTGGGTAAAACTGTGGCATTCCAACTTGTAAAGAACTATGTTACCAACACTTAGAGCAAGTTTGGTTTTCAGAAATTAATTCATGATGAAGATGATGTCTTTTTCTTTAAGTTTGATTCAATTACTGGTGTGGAACATGTTTTAGAGCAAGGTCCGTGGATGATTAGGAACACACCCATCATACTAAATAAATGGAGTCTGAATTTGTCATTGTGCAAAGATAAGGTTACAAGTGTGCCAGTATGGGTGAAATTGCATAAAGTTCCAGTCGTTGCATATTTTGAAGATGGGCTTAGCCTTATAGCTTCACAAATAGGTAAACCCGTTATGCTTGATGCTTTAACCTCTTCTATGTACAATGATCCTTGGGGCCGAATTGGGTTTGCAAGAGCTCTTATAAAAGTTAGTGCTACCACTGAATTGAAAAAGGAGGTCATTATGGCTGTCCCTCATGAAGACGGGACGGGGCATACTAAGGTCCTAATCACAGTTGAGTACGAATGGAAACCACCTCTATGTGTGGATTGTCATGTGTTTGGGCATATATCAGATCTTTGTCCTAAGAGAGTTGTGGAACCAATCACAACTACAGTGGAAGACAAATCTGATAGATTTACTACTGTCATGAATAAAAGAAGAAAAAGGAAGATGCAAGTAAACCCTAATATAAACAAACATGGGGGTATAAAACTCAACAAGACCAAGACATTTGAATATCGACCTGTAGCTACCTCTAAAGCTGCTAACAAAGAAGTTAAAAAAATGTTGTTGATAAGCCTGCTTCTGGTGTCAACACATCTAATGCTTTTAGTGCTCTAAATGATGATCTGATTCACTGTGAGGAGGAAGGTGAGCCAAGTGGTTTGAATGCGGAGGAGGGTATTTTAGCAAGCAAGATGAGCATAATGAATAATCTGATGCAAAAAGTGCTCTAAATGTTATCAATGATAGTGACAGTGAGGATGTTGATGAACACATTATCATTAATGAACAAACTGATCGGGCTAAAATTGTAACACCCCCAAATTGGGTCGCAGCGGAATAAGGGTCCGGGGCGTGTTACTTCAAGATCAATAGCACAAGATATATAAGAACGACACAAAAAGTCGTTTAAAATGATGCATTGGATTTAATTGAAAGACTTAATACAAAAGCATATAGCTTTACTTGTTCATTGTTGAATATTACAAAAGTTGACAATACATTCCCCAAAATATGATGCACTTAAATCTTTAAGCGTGCAATCCAAAATGTAACCCAATGCATCCCTGGCATCCCATGCCTATTGATCTCCTGAAAACATTGCTTAAAAACGTCAACATAATTGTTGGTGAATTCATAGGTTTGATAAATCATAATATGTAGGATCGCAAGACTAGATTACATTTACACTAAGCTCATGACATTGAAGCTCGACAGTCTTGTTCGCATAATATTGCTACTCAGCCCGTGATGATGTTCT
>BQNB010166638.1:0-14090 GCA_026074375.1 Tanacetum coccineum | reverse complement strand
GTGGTGCTTGCTAGGTTAAAGTTTAGTTTTGACTAGTTTAGGGTTTAAGGTTTTTGAACTAGGTTTAGGGTTTAGGATTAAGGTTTTAGTTTTAAGACGAGCTAGGGTTAGGATTTAGGTTAGTTTAGGGTTTATATGTTAAGAATTATATGTTTGTAACTTGTGCTTATGTGACAACTCGTAAGAAAAATTAGATTCTCTTTTCATTAAGTAAAAGTCATGTACTGCAAGTTTGCAAATTTACCCTTAATTTCAACAAGGAGTCATTTTATGATCATAAATGCATTACTTTTTGTCATAGAAAGTTTAATTTGCACGTTAATATCATCATTATTACTCTGTGTCTAAAAGGATATTTTAGAACGCGTAACGATAAAACCATAGCCATTTACTTGTAGCACCTTGTAAAACCGCCTACATATAAATTTATAACCATGACAACTATAATTGGATTCAACCAAGATAAAATAAATTATATATATATATATATATATATATATATATATATATATATATATATATATATATATATTCAAAAAAAATCCATATCAGATATGTATGCATATAAATACATATGGCAACCAATATATATAATGAGAAAACACTATCATTACAAAACCTTACACACTGCCCTACCCATTTCTTACTTTGAAAATTTCTATCATATGATGCGTATTATACAACTGATACAATTTCAAATGGCACGAATAGTAGAGATTCTCTAACAGTATTATGAAAAGAAAATAATGACTAACAGTATTAGAAAACTACACTATGGTTCAATAGTAGTAGAGGGTCATTCCACATGCAACATTTTAGTAACCAATCAAAGACCTTGTGTATAAATGAGGCATCATGCATGAACGATTCTATCACTACTAAAATTTGAAAGAAAAAAAAACAAGAAGTAAACTATACGTTTCGAGTTCGAGCTTCGTTGAGGTCAAGAGCTAGGAGATGTCGGGTTCAGAGTAGTATTAACTAAGGGTTGGTTCAAGCTTCTCGTCATCATCACGCCTCGACCCATTTGGCGATACTTGGACCTTTGTAAGTTGCCCTTGTGGCTTAATGTTGTCATACTATGTTATCAACTTGTAGTTTAAGGTACGACATGAATAAACACGTCAAGACTTTGGCAAAACTAAATGAGGGTCTCGACCTCGCATGACAAGCATGCAACATGCATGGCACCGCCCATGCATGGCCCTTGTATATGTGTGTGTGCTGAGCTCTTGTCGTGCTACGCATGAAAGGGTTTGGGTCGTGACATACATGAAATAAAAATATGTAGTAAAACTTGTAAATAACATACCATACGTAATAATAATAACGAAACCAGGAAATTTCATTAACCTTAAACACATATAAGGCTTGCTATGTTGGCTCGGTAGGGATAAATAAACCATAGGGTTACGTATGAGATGTTGTAGAAACCGTTATATTATGACCTCGACGTATGCTAGGGGCGTGACCAAGTACCCCAAAACAAACCTCAACGACCCCTTCTGCTTGCTGTGGGTGCGTCACAGACGCTGTTAAGGACGAACAACCCTTGCTTGTTGTTTCGTACCAAAGCTCCACACCTAATCGACACCAACTTGTATCGCTTTGCACGCAAGCGGGTCTCGGCAAGATTGCTGCTTGCTATTGCAGCTGTGCGTTCCATAAGAAACAAGAAGGTCGCCCTTGGGTCTTAAGATTGAGCCTCCTAGTTGCTAAACATACGAGTCGAAAACCTATGCATAATAGAAAGAGAACTAGTATTTGTATTATGGGTCTTACTGCGGAAGAAAAGGAAACAAAAAACAGTGAGTATTAAAACTCACTGTTGTTGCGTCTGTTGGGCAGCAAAAAGAAAAGAGAAAGAAACATGTGACTTTATATATTCGACAAGTAGAAGAAAATACAAAACCAGTGGGTACAACCCAATGTTGCTCGACCAAAATCAGAAAAAGGAAGGAAAAATGGGTGGCCATGTGTGGGTTACATTATTGAAATGATACTTGTAATATTTACTTGTAAATTTTGACATAAAGAAATATAGAAACGTGTATGTTTTCGAGTCTTTGATTCGTCCCTTGTCGAGACTCAAACGAAAGGGGTAGACTCGTTAACGAAACCGAAATTATTCAAAAGCTAGAAGACTATAAAACAACGATTTTTGATGAATTAGGAGTAATAATAATAAATATTAATTTATAAACAAATTTAACGCGGTTAATATAAAACCCTTGACAAAAAAATATATAAGATCATTGGGTTTAAACGTAGAAATTAAAGGTGAAAAGTCAACTTATCGATAAATACTAATTTTAAAGAATTAAGGGGCCTATATGTGTCTTATAGAGACTTTTAGGGTATTAATATTGTATATATCTTATTTTATTATTAATTAACCGAACGGGCCGTGATAACATTATAGAATTACTTTTCATGGCGGTTGTAAATAAAATATGCAGAGTTAGTAACTAACAAATGACGCCCATATTTTCTAAAATAAAGAACTTGTAAACATAAGATATGACGCATAACAGTAGTAATTCTCGTATATGTACTTGTAATCGTAAAGTCGTCCCTAGAGCCAACGGTTTAATCAACATTTGAAACGTAAATGTTAAAACTCCTAACGACCCGCCTTTGACGATTTGCATAATTCATTGCCTACATTAAGTTTTAGAAATGTAAACTCAATTTGTCATAATACTTAGTGGTTTCGCTATCTGACGTTGCTTTATCATTTTCAATCTCCATCGATTAACTTGTCAAGGTGGAGTTTTCATGCCCATACTTACTGTTTTAAATCATCTTTTGGGGGTGAGACATTGCTTATTATCAATGTGTGACTTCAAAGTACAATTACTCATATGATAGGTCTAAGTCCGATTTACCCAAGTTGCTATTCTGCCCGAATTATCATGTACCGTCATTGCTTGCCCTTTAGGTGGTTAAGTGAGCGCGAATGTTATGGATAGATTTCGGGATTGCTTCCCTGTTTGTCTTGTACTGACCATTTGTCAGCAAACAATGTTTCATTTGAGTTCTTTATTACGGGTGTCCCGGGTTAGTCAAATTGCTCAGGAAAAAAAACAAAAACCCCCCCCCCCCCCCAAAAAAAAAAAAAAACAAAAAAAAAAAACCACACGCATTCCTTCATCGTTGGTTTATGTTTAAGCTTCAGTGTCATGAGCTTAGACAATCAGTAATGCAATTTATATGACTTTGTATCTGTTATATTGTCATATGTGGATGAAATCTTATGATTCATAAACACTACATTTTTCTGCTTAAACAAACCTATGAACTCACCAACTTTATGTTGACACTTTAGCAATGTTTTCTCATGTATATGGACGAAGGATGCTGTATGAGTTCATGCATTGCAGTCATTTCCCATTATCTGAAGTCATTATACTATTTTAAACACTATGTCGTAATTGTCTGTTTTAGCTTCCGCTGAATGTTTATACATTTTATTATTATCCTATATTTCAAGTGATCAATTTTCTTAAAACGTTCATATAGAGGGTCGTTCTGTACTGCTTTGAAGGTATGGATTATCATGAAGTCACACGCCCTCGGTTGCCATTATACTCTGATATTTTGGGGGTGTAAACATATTGATCTTAAAACAGTCGTTAAAGCTTAGGGGGTTTTGGGCATTACTCCTTTTTGTTAAGCTTTTTGGGGCCGGTTTATATTTGAAAGAGATTTTGGCCCATTTGGTCTTTATATTGTTTAAATGGGTTGACCCGGCCCATTAAATGGGTTAGGTAGGCCCATTTATCATTTCTTCGATTACGGCTTTGACTTTGACTGTTGACTTTGTTGGGGGTTGACTTTGATTTTAACTTTGGCTTTTCAGCTTTTCCATCGTCTCGGTTTTGTCCGTTTTTGCTTTGATTTTTTTGTCCTTTTCTTGGATATCCGTTTTCTGCACAATATAAATGAAAAACATTATAAATACAATGGTATTTTGGTACGTTTTTAGTCTTTTTAGTTCTGATTTTAAAGGTCAAAGGGTATGTGTATATAAGACTACCATAAAATCCCACATTACTAAATAATTGTGTGTCCTCACGTAATGCTATAAGTAAAAACAACTTATGAAAACTAAGAATCTAATCCCCTCGATAAACCTAGAATAGTAGAAGTATTCATCAGGGGAATGAAAGACGTCAAGAGTATTAGAAAGCTCCGTTTTTACCCTTTTAAAATGTATTCACTTATTCCTACACATATTTTTGTATTTTTTTCATTTTATTATTTTATTTTACTTTATATTAATGCAACTAACTAGAAAGTTTGATTCGTATTTTTTTATAACTTTTACGGATCATAGAACAATATCATATTACACCAAAAAATCCCCAAAATTATCAAAATCATGACCTAATTTCATTTTTCAAACCAATATAAACTAAATCCCTAATCCCACACCTAACCTCATCACCCCACACCACAATCCAATACCCAAAACCCACCCTCCCCAACAACAACACTTATCCATAAACAAAAAAAAAACCCCAAAAACAAAAACACCATAAAAAAAAACACACCCCATAAACCAAAAAACCCAAACCCCATTTTATATCCCAAAAATAATTTCACCTTTTTAATTGTCATTTTGAATTTCAACCATGGATCAACGTTTCTGCAACAACTCTTGCATTCACAGTTCCACCCGAGAATAATGAGTTTGAAGGCGAGATCATCCCATGTAGCGACTTTCGTCTCGGCACATCCCAACCTCGCGGCTAAGTGACCAGGCTTTTGACACCCCACAGAGACTAGTATCAGGACTCACGGACCTTCGGTTTCAAAAACTCTTAGGTTTCCCGTATATACATAGCTTATTTAGAAAAACTTAAAATAAAATAGTCTTAGTTCAAAAGCATATTTAAATTTAAGAAAAAGAGATTTTCCCTATATTTATTAACTCACATTTACTACACTTAATATAATTATTCATTCTTAAGGAAATCCTCGACCTTTTAGAAGGCTGCAACATCGGTTGTGAGCCGGCAAGATGCAGCAAACTTTTATCAGTCTCGGATTATTATTCTTACTATGGGCTTTCTTTAGAAGGCTGCAACATCGGTTGTGAGCCGGCAAGATGCAACAAACTTTTATCAGCCCACAGTTTATAATTATTACTCATTTTTTTCTTTTTTTTTTAACATATAATTACCATGATATAGAGAAAATTTCGTTTTAGAAAATTTAAGTATAAATTTGAACTAAAATTATTGATATCGACTATACTTCAAAAATTGTTGATTTAAGTTTAATTTTCAAAAATAGCACGTATTATTAGTCCGGTTAGAAGCTTATGGGAGAAAAAGCCACAAATTACACACATGAGCTTGTAAGATTTCCAAATAATCCTTGTTTAGCATCCAACTCATAATTAACTCTATCATTTTTCGTTCTTCGCGAAGATCCGCGAACGCTTAGTCTAAAAGTTAAGGAACAAGCTAGAGCTCAACACGCTCGATCGAGTCAAAATTTACTCTTATTCTACCCAGTAGAAAAGTCAAAATTGTGACAAAACACTTATTTTATTTTTGAAAATTTTTAAATTTTTTCATTTTTATGAAATTTTAGTGGTAAAAACGGGATTACGTGAAAACAACGACTGCAGGCACAATCAAATCGATAGATCCCCCCCATACTAGAATTAAACATTATCCTCAATGTTTTAAGAAGGGTCTATACGTAACTCCTAAGCCGTTTATTAAGTGTGCTTAAAGAAAAACGTTAGTCGATAAGATTTGGATATCGGATTCCCAAAATGAAGCTGAGGATGTGAAGCTCTTGTGAACGAAGGACAAAACCGCGAGCACGAGAGGCTTCAAAAATCCGGGACATCCTGGACATACAACAAAAACACAAAACACGGAAATTGAAGAGGCAAGCCTCTTCACAACAACAAAAAACACTTATTCATTACTACTTAACTACTACTACGATGATAATACTAGGATAAGCATGGGTTGCCACCCACGAAGCGCTTGTTTTAGGTCACTTAGCTTGACCCGATCCCCCCATACTTGAGCTTTTTAAGGGGGATAGAAGTGGAGACACGGAACATCCAAGACACGGATGTCCTCTCCATAAGAGCAAGGAAATTTCCAGCGGGCTTTCACAGAATTTATAATGACTTTGAAAGCTTTTGGGCCCGATGAGATAATTGCCGAGAGAGAGAGGATGAATTGAACTCTTTTAGAAGTTAGAATCCCGGGGTTGAAAACCTTTTCCTTATTTTCGGACGAAAACGAGAGTAAAGCTCCGAGCCCGGGAACTTCTTTGTGGAAGAAGTTCATTAAGAGGAGGATTAGAAATCCTCAAAGAATTAAAGAAGCATTTAGTGATCTTCTTTACATTCGTTTACGTTGTTGCAAGGTAAAATTTTTTTTGGTGACTTCAAAATGATTTTTCATGAATGAGTATACACGGTTAAATACCTTTTCTCGTTGTTGGTCGAAGGCATAGCATCAACCATTGAAAAATCCTCATAGAAAACTCGAGTACACACTCGGAAAAGGGAAGGGGGAAATCCCAAACCCCCTTGATCCAGGTGGATCAAGTTCATCAATCAAGATTTTAGAATCTTTGATTTTCTCTTCCTTAGAGTCAAAAGGATCATCATAAGTATCATCATTAACGGTCTCAAGATCAAAAAGTTCATTATCATAATCATCCCATAATTGTGGGGATGAGTAATCAAGAGCATGTTCATCGGTGAACATCTCAGAAATGGTATCAACAAGATTGTTATCAGGAGAATTTTCATCAACCGAATCTTCGAGAATAGAGTCCATTTCCTTGATAGGGTCATGGTTAAGCAAATACTCTATTTCTCGAAGATCAGATTCGGCATCAAAGGAAAAATCATCATTTCTCGGTGGAAATGTAATATGAGCTAGTTCGTCGGCGAACTCCTCAAGAAAATAGTCGCTAGTCTCAGAAATTGGGAGACTAGGTGAAGAAGAAGTGGTACTGCCACTTAAAGAATTATAAAAAGGAGGGAGAGGAGATGAAGGATTACTATTTCCCAGTGGAAATGAATCACTTGCGAGATAAGCTTCGAATTCTTCCCAAATTAATTCACTTTCTTCGATGGAAGTAAGTGTGGAGGAAGAAGAAGAAGACTTGGTCTTGGGTTTCGAAATCGGAGTGGGAATGCCACTCAATTGATTATCATAATATGGAGGGAGATCTTTGGTTTTATCAAGATTTAGCAAATTCTCAATAATGTCTTCCTCCGGATCAAAGATATCATCATTAACTTCCGGTGAAGTTAAGTCGGTATGAGAAGTGAGAGAAGAAGTGGGATTGCCACTTGGATGATTTGTTGCAAACAAATCTTTAAGAATTTCCTCATGTGAAACATTGTAGACATCAATCATGTTGATTGATTCTTGATGAGGTTGGGTTGAATAGCTTGAAGTGTCATGTCTCATATTCAAGGTTAATCTTTCATTACCGTCACGGAGAATCATTTCTTCTCCATGAACGTCAATCAAAGCACGAGCGGTCCGTAAGAATGGTCTACCCAAGATGAGGGGGACACGAGGATCGCTTTCATAATCAACGATGACAAAATCAGCGGGAAATGTGAACTTTCCAACCGGAACAAAGACATCTCTTGCAATTCCGACCGGAGTGCAAATCTCACGATTAGCAAGTTCAAGGGTCATTTGGGTGGAAATAAGCTCGGGTAATCCTAACTTTTTCCAAACCGAGAGTGGCATCAAGTTGATGCTAGCACCTAGATCGGCTAGGGCTTTGCACTTGAGCTCACTAAAACCACACGGAATGAGAAATTTCCCAGGGACACCTAGCTTTCGGGAGCTTCTTAAGGATAACCGTTGAGCAATTATCATTGATGGTGTGTGTTTGCAATTCTATAAGTTTTCTCCTTGTGGAAAGGAGAGACATTAAGCATCTTCTGATATTTCGGGATTAGAATCAAAGCATCGCGCAAGAGAGTTTTGTTGTGAAGTAAAAAATTTTGTTTAAAAAAATTTGCCAAAATTTATGGATTTGGACTTCATCTTTTTCTTTTTGTTTCTCTTGGTTCATTCTAGACGTATAAGAATATGGGGTGACGAGGTCCCTTTGGTGAAACCATATAGTTTCGTTGAGAATGAGGTTTAGCCTTTTTGGACAAGAGGAGTGGGACCTTATTGGTAAAAATCACCGTGTGCCGGGTCTGTTAAAGTCTACTCTACACGTTCACTCCTCCTTACGGATTTATGATGATGGAGGCATAGGAAGGTAGGTCCATCAAGAAACAGACCACTTCGAGTGGTTATGGAGATTTCATTCACCCTTCGGGTAGCACGGTATTGCTAGGGACGGATCCCCGTCTCCCGAGGTAGAGCGGTGTTCATTGAAGAAAACTAGCCATCTTGTTTTAAAGCTCGTTTGTTTGATTTTGGATTTGAAGTTTGAATCGAAGATTGCATTTCATTCCTTAACACATTTTTCACATTGTTAATTTGGTTTTGCATGGCTTTCATGCTAACATCATTTATTTTCTTAAATTTCTCCAACTCACTTAAAGGAACACTTTGATTTTTTGAATGGGTGCTTGGTAATTTGCATTATGATTGAGAAATTGTTTCCTTGGTTTATCTTGAGGTTGGCTAAAAAACGGTTTTGAATTATTTGCATGTTTTGTTAAATTAAAACCGGTGTATGTTTGATTAACCTCACCTGGACGATAGCGGAATTACCCTGATTGTAGTTACCAGCGGCTCCTGTAAGTATCCTTAAATTTATCCCGATATTTCCAGAAAAGTGTTGCATCGCGGCGAGACACTGTAATAGGATGAGCTTCCACCGCATGTAAACACAAAATTCACTCAACAGATTTTACGGGAAGCTGGTGGTGGGGATTGCTTAAAAATTGTTTTAGATTTAGCCGTCATGCGTAGGTCATAGCACTCGTTTGCTGATTTATTGCATGAGTAAGCTTGGCTATATCGGAGGAAGAAGAATTACCATCACTTGATTTCACTTGAGAAACAATCGATTTGTTTCGTGAATTGCGGACTTTGGATTTATTTTCGATAATCGTCAACACATCTTGAGTACTTCTTTCCAAAAGATTGCCATCGGCGGCAGAATTTAAGGAATCTTGGTCGGCCGGGTTTAAGGCATTGTAGAAAGTATCAAGTTGGTGCAATTCGGTGAAACCATGATTAGGACAAGCACGAAGAAGATCTTTGTATCGGTCCCATGTCTCATGAAATGACTCATCAAACTTTTGTTGAAAGTTAGAAATCTCATTTCGAAGATATGTCGTTCTTGAGGGGGGAAAGAATTCATTGATGAATTTAGAAACAAGATCCTCCCAAGTGAGAATAGAATGAGGGGGTTCTTTTTCAAGCCAACGACGGGCTGCCCCTGCAAGAGAGAAAGGAAAAAGCATGAGCTTAATTGCTGAATTCGACACATCCTTGTATTTGATTGTGGAGGTTATTTTGTTGAACCAACGGATGTGGTCATGAGGATTGTCTTTCTCAAGTCCGAAAATTTGGTCCGAAGTCATCATATTAATGAGACTGTGCTTGAGCTCAAAATGCTCAGCAAGAATCGGTGGAACCACGATTGCCTCCGCATAACCCTCGGTGGGTGCACGGAGCAACTCCGCCATAGTACGCTGATCGGCCATCGTAACTATGGGAGGTTCGGGAGGGTTCTGATTAAAAAGTTCTTCAAGATTAAAAGGTTCAACAACAGGCGTTGGGCCTTGTTGTTGTTGACGGTTAGGATCACGGGATTGAGAACGAGTGCGCATGCACTAAAATGAAATTAAGAGAAAATAAAAGAAAAATATTTTTGGTTTTTCAATTGATTTCACAATTTATTTTAATCACGGACAAAGAGATAAGACAACTTAAACCGATAATCAACTTGCTTCACGGTAGCTCTTTAAAAGAAAAACGCACAAAGGAGCGGGAGTAGGCCGTGAGGGGAGGAGGAGTAGGAAAGGCGCGAAGCTAATTAATACCTTTCTCCTTTTGGGTCGTAGTTTTTTCGGAACAACCCCTCCTTATACCCTCTTAGATTTGTTAAACTTCTTATAAGGTAGCCGTACTTGGCAAGTGACACAAAGGCAGTTTTTGATCTTTTGTTTGGGAACTTATTATGATAATACTTCAGTTGAAAGTATTATATTGATTGTGAGTTTTATTGATAATTAAGGAATATGTTTTTATATTTTTGATTTTTTCTTGATTTTTTTATATTATATATATACTAATAAAAGAAAATGGAAAATATTTTTGGGTTTTTTAGAAACAAATATTCACCATATTTCACATAATCTTCAAACGATAAACGATAATCGAACACGGATCCCGGCATCGGCGCAAAAATTGGATAACTTAAAAACTAACCTTTTTGTATTTATATATAATATATATAAATTATAATAAATATATAAGGATAATTTCAAGATTATAAATCAATTATAGTAATAGTAAAAATTCTGAAAGATTCAAATCAATTCCTTTTATCCAAAGGAAAAATCAAAAATCCCCCTGGGTCGTTCTCCCAACAAGGTGCAAATTGAAAATCGAGAACGTTCGTGATCGCGCGTTTGAATGGTTAAAAAGGGATTTTGGAATTTTTTTTTCTAATTCTATAATTAAAATGCAAAAACGAATAAAGAAAACCTAAAAACGAAAGCTAAAAGCGATTTAAACTTAAAAACGAGAACGGGGTTCGAAACCTGTTCTTTAAAAATCAAATTTTTACAAAAAATACCCTAAGAGTGCAAAATTAATTTTCCTATGTGCAAAATGATAAAAGAAAATTTTCTAAAAAAGAATTAGATATGTTTGACTTTTTATTTTTATTTTTTTATGAATTAAAAACTGATTTAAAAAGATTAAATGATTAAAAATAGTAAATGAATTGGGAAAAATCTAAAAAAATGCAGAAAAGTAGTTTAAAGTGCGCTGGATGCAAGAAAAATAAAATGCTTTCCCAGCTTATCGAAATAAGCTGGAAATAAGCAGAAAATAGCTTATAGCTTAAACTGGCTAAAAAGAGGGTAAAACAATTATTGTTGCAAACTTAGACAGAAAAGTCCCAAGGGCACGTTTGGTAGTGGAGAGTGTGTGTGAGGCTTTGGTATATTAAAGGGGAGGTCCAGGGTTCGAATCCTTGGCTTCCCTTTTTGAAATATATATATATATATAAATAATATTTATTATATGATATATATATTATATATTTTTTATATTATATTATATATTTAATATATATATGTATATTTTAACTTATAAAACTAGAAAAAATAAACAACTTTAAAAAAGAGAATTTTTTTAAAACTTAAAAATAAGCAAAGAAAAGGCCTAAACAAGCTGCAAGATGCTACTTTTACACTAAGTCCTAAAGCTTAAGGTGCTATTTTAAGAACAAAATACGCTAGGCAAATCAAAACTAGCTAAAACAAATGTTGTCTATCCTAATAAGCAAGTAATGAACATAAAATGTGAGCACAAAAAGATTAAGCTGAAAAGATAGAAAAAGCCAGATAAGCAAAGATGGGCAAATACTTGCAGGTTCCAAACAGCCCAAAGGTCCACTTTTGGGATTACAATTGTAAGCCGTAAGGATGGGAACCTTATGGCTTATTAGGGTATATTACCTTAAAGCTTTGCTTATGGCTTTCTAAAAGTGTAAGAAAATAGAGTTGAAATAAATATAAGCTGCTAATAAGGCTTGTGAATATGGCATACACTCTCTGCATATGCTGAGTGGTTTTGGACTTTTTAATTAAGATCAGAAAGGGCAATTTTTCGCAGGCACAATATAAGCTAGAAAAAAGTGAAAATAAAAAATCAACGTTGATAACAGAATGGAGTTCACCATTACATATGAGCTTATGCTCAAAATAAATATATATTTAAAGCTAAAAAACAATTTTTGCTAACCTAAATTTGAAAATGAAAATTGGACTTTTGAGACTAAAAATGACTTGGTACCTTTTGACAGAATTTTGACAAGAACAAAAGTAATCAAAAAGATCTTTACACTACTGGCATTATTACCAACATAAAACAACTAATAATCATAAACGTTTATTAGCTAGTAAAAAGTTCTTAATTACATAGACACTTGAAACCTGTTTTGTCACCAACAGTTTTAAACATCTATTAGTAAAAACCTTAAAACAAACCTTTAGGACCTAAAAACCTTTCAAATCAGATTAAGGACTACTTAAAGAGTGCTGTCAAAGATAGCCAAATGACCTAATAGTTTTTAAAAACTGTTTGACCCGTTTGACCCACTATCCCAAACACCCCTTTCAGTTTATATGGTCCTTTTTTTAACTAATTTTGGTGAATTTAAGCAAAGTTTTGTTAAGACAGATGACAATCAAACAAAGTTAAGCTAAAATAAGCAATTTTCAATAGACAATAAGAACTAAAAATAAGTAAACAAGCAATGAGCAGAATAAGCTAAAATTGGACAGATTTAACATAAAGCTTAAACAAACCACATAAAAGCAAATAACAAACACATATAAGCATAAAACATAATAATGAGCATGAAAAAGCAATAATAAGACAGAAATATGCATATGAACAGTAAAATTGCCAAAAATTGAAAAAGAGAATCACAAGAACCTTGCTCAAAACAGGCAAATCAATGATTCTACAAGCTCTGTTGTCAAAGACAAAGCTAGTGTTTCGTGGTTCTTAAAAGCTCTTCCCTTGCTAGCTTTTCTTCCAAATGCTTTGGTAATTTAAGGGGTGACTTTAGTTTTTTGACAGAAAATGAAAATGAGCTTTTATATGAGCTTCTAATCACTTAAAAGCTTATATAAGAGCTTAAACTAGGTATTTAAAAGACAAGAAGCTTAAAATACAAGTATTTAAGAAAAGCTTTAAAATTGTATAAAATTAATTTGCAAGTATTAAAAGACAGAAATTAAAATGAAAAGATAATTTAAATGACAATGTATTAAAATGACAATATTAAAATGGTACACATTAAGGTTTACAAGCTTTTGCCTTCTAAACACAAAAATTTGACAAGAGTAAAATAAGCTAACTAGCCTACTATTTATACTAAGTCTTGAGTCCTCTTGGTGTGTTTCTTCACTGAGTACTTCAAGGAGTGTTTTTGTTGTGTAAGAGAGATCAAAAACCAATCTTAGCCATCCAATTGCCTTTGTGCCCAAGTAAAATGATCCTGTCCATTGATGTTTTATCTTTTTCACCAACCAATGGTGTTGAGGGGGATTGCCAAGGTGTCATGGGATGGGGATGGAAGTGATAGTGATGGTTTTGGCTGGAAGTGAATAGTAAACAAGGTGGGGGGGGGACAGGGGATATAGACAGTGGATTTGGGCGGGAAATTTTGTTTATAAGGACGCAGGGTGTTAGTTTAGGAGATAGATATATTTGGTCCTCCATCTTGTATAATTTGATTACATCACAAGTCCTTGTGGTGTTATACTTTTGGTGGTTAGGCAAATTCAGTCCCCTAATGTGTATTGTTTCATTGCAATGATGGTCCTTATGACTAATTAAAGTTACGGTTAAATGCTTTTGATAGGTTAACGGGGTTTAATGACTTGGGCCTTTTGGATTTTACTTTGGGCCAGTTGTAATAAAAGGAATTTTGGGCCTATTGGTCTTCATAATGTATAAATGGGTTGACCTGGCTGATTAGATGGGTACGGGTGGGCCCATTTATCATTTCTTCTATTTTGGCTTTGATTGACCTTTGACTTTTGTCGAGGTTGACTTTGACTTTGAATTGGTTGACTTTTTGGGTTTGATTTGCCTTTGTCTTTTCACGCTTTTCCATTCCGTGCTCGGTTTTGTCGTTTTTGCTTGATTTTTCGTCCTTTTCTTGGATATCCGTTTCCTGCACAATATAAATGAAAATATATAAATACAATGTATTTATGGTACGTTTTTGTTCATTTCAGTCTGATTTTAAAGGTCAAAGGTATGTGTAATTAAGCACATACCACCTCTCAACTACCTTATTAGATTGAGGAGTGCGAGGAGCCAATAAGTTATTATGGGTAATGCCATTGACATCACAATAGGCTC
>BQNB010166637.1:0-14090 GCA_026074375.1 Tanacetum coccineum | reverse complement strand
TGGATGTTGTCTCTTAACACTTTCCTGTGACGCTTCGCTCCGCCTTTGCCTAATCCCTTTCCTCCCTTCCCACGTCCTGACATGGTTGATTGATTATTTTCTTTTTGGGTTTTTTATTGATTGAATGAAAGTTTGATATTTTTGGTGAAATGTGGATGTGGGTTTTTATAAACTCAGTTTGGGGGGTTTTGAACTTTTGAATTTTTGAATTTTTGGGATTTGATTGAAGCGGGATAATGAAAAGTTATGGACGGTTGAGATTGGGATCCACGTGATGAGGTTTAATGGTTGGATTGAGTGTTTTAAAAGGGAACTTGCGGATTGGTGACGTGGATTGCTTTGTGTTCTTATGTATGACTAGCATGTTTTTCGAATATTGACTAGAAAATTCGAGTAGTGTTATGAATTATTAGTTTTTTTTAGATGCAAATTTTTAGACATATAAATATAGGTCGTAAATAAATTAAACGTTCATTGAACATTTTATTAATTGTTCTGTAAAAAATTCGTTTATTTATTAAATAAACGAACATAAAACATTTTACGTTCGTTTTGTTAATTGAATGAACATGAACAAAAGTCTTTTCTGTTCATTTATGTTCGTGAACATTCGATTATTCGTTCGTTTATGATCATATACATGTTTATATTTGTCTATCGTATTTTTTTATTATATAAGTGTAAAAACAATATTGTGTATATTTTTGTAAATTTTGTGTTTAATTTCTTACGTTTATTTATATTCGTTCGTTTATGGTCATTTGGTTTCTTAATGAATGAACATAATCGGACATGAACAACTAACATTTTTAATAAACGAATATGAATAAAAAAAATTGTTCGTTTAAACGATCGTGTTTATCTATTCGTCCAGCTAAAATTAAGAGAACAAAAATGAAAAAGACTCGGTCTGTGTTTATCCTGTTAGTTTACAACCTTATAAACATATCACCTCTTAGCTATCTTACCTTATTTTCTCGTTATTATCATATGAAATCATTAGTGAAAATTTATAAATACGAGGCATTCAGACTCGTGCGATGCACCGGTTTTATTTTTCGATAAAAAGTTGATATTTGATTTCGTTGAAGTCAAGGTGATTCTTGCCTTCTTGGTAATAAGGTTATATCCCCTTATATTTAATATATATAATTATCAATGTTGAATTAATTATTTTATATATCAAAAGTTATAGCGAAACCAACCAACGAGTCAAAGAAGTGCTACTAAAATTATACAAGTTTTGAACAATGTTTAACTCATATAGGTCTAAATGGGTTTGGTCAAGGCCTACTTGTGTATTTAAACCTTGTTATGTTTCGACCATTACCCGAGTCTTGTCATGTTTTAAAAGTAACATGAGAATCCTTTACATAGAAACAACTTATCTCTGCCAATTAAACTATATATTAAAAATATACTCTTCGTGAACCAACAGTTTCACAACTCCTAAAACATACAATATACAAATAATAAGTATCTTACTAAACCTTAAATGCTCTGTTACGCAATTCGTCCAACATTCTCTTAGCAATACAAAATCCTAAAAATATGACGCCCCAATTAACTCAAACACTATACATGCCAAAAAACCGCAATGAGATTATTATACCTGCAACGTTGCCAAGCACATCCTCCATATGAATATACTTACACCACAACTGATCAACTCTCGGCAACAACGTAACCGCATGATCCCACACGTTCCTGGCTTGATTAATAAACGTATTCTTCATTTCCACATTAGCATACTTCATATGTCGGATCGTGCTTCCATTTAAACTTTATCGTGCATTTGATATTTATCTAAAGGTAAACTTAATGTTTGTATACATATCTCATGTACGTAAAATGTGACACATTTGGTGTCTAATTGTTAATTGAAAATATTGCAGGCACATTCATGGTTGACAGACTGTGAGCATGAGCAGATGTGCATATTCATGAACATAGAGAAGTTATCGTTGGATGCAAGTACTCATCCAACTCAAAACGAAAGGCTACCTCTTCGTGATAAAAGTGATCTTCTTGCCGATGAAAAACTACGCTAGATTTCCTTCTTTGTTGCATAATATTCCAACATTTTCCTATCAACACGACATGTTAAGGGTTAGTGTAATCCAATATATAAAGATGCCATACATATAGTCTAAGTATTAACCTTTGTAAAAGAAAAACAACAATTTTCAAACTCATATAGCGTATTTTATATGGCTTACTTGTGGCATCATTGTGTGTAGGAATGAGATTATCGTTTGTTGAAATTCGGCTCATGAAGCTCCTTCACGCAACTCATGCAAATTTTATCCTTCATGAAATTAGTTGAATATTTATCCTGTGTATGAATGGATGGCTCAAAATGCAATTAGTTGGGTATTTATAAGTGGATCATGAAAGGCTATGGAAGTGCAAGAGTTGCGGGAATTGATCACATGGTATTTTATATAAAATTAAAAGGAGTTACGGATTATTAATTTTCTTACATTTATATTTTGAAAGAGAGTGAATACCAACTCTTCTTTGCAAACCAGGTCATGAAACGAATATGTAAAAATGCATTAATGGTTGTACATTTTTCAAAGCTTTGGTTACAAAACATAAAGTCTGCACATTAAATTATTGTACCCAGTCTTCAGAGCACAAGGTACATTCTCATGCCGTCGTGCTCAAGTTGTGGAAAAAATGGTTCCACATCAATCACTTTTATCCCATAACACAAAAAACAGACTCCCTAGTTAACACAACAATTTATGGTGTTATGGTGACCTCACCTTTTTTTTAATTTCTTTTTTTTTCAACAACAACAATAAAAATAATACATTATTTCATTCATAAAAAAACAATACATTTCATTACTAAAAATTCAACAATAAAAATAAAACATACAACTAATGATTAAGGTTTCACAAATGCTCAACAATATCTTGTCGAATGTTGTCGTGAACTCTCTTATCCAAAAGTTCTTTATTTTTCCTTCGTAGTCTCTCGCATCGTTCGACCCAAGTACGTTGAATATTATTTTCTATAGAAACGTACATATCTGCATATTCACTAATATCGAATTTTTGATCTTACAATATCATGTTATGTAATATGATGCAACAATACATGATTCTTTTAATCGTGTTCATTTGATATGCTCGTGCGGGTTGATGCATAATTCCCCACCGACCTTGTAGGACTCCAAAAGCTCTTTCAATATCTTTTCTTGAACTTTCCTGAACTCTTTTAAACTTCATTGTTTTTTGATCCATTGCCATAGTAAACGCTTTGACAAACGTAAACCATTGAGGATAATTCCATCATAAATAATACACATTTTTCGTTTGTTGTTCGTTTACTGCAAACGGAGCTTCGGAGCTTTATACGACTAGAAGGTCATCAAATAACGGTGAACCTTATTAAACAATTAAGGTCGTTCATTTGCACTCAGGTACCTAACAATATGCATGTCAAATTCACAATGTTGATCCGCAACAGCCTCAAGCATTATACTCGGGTAATTTTTTATCATGTCTTTGAATTAACCATGTAAGTCCGTAGGACACTTTGTCCCTTCCCAATGCGACAGTCAATGCTCCCGAGCAATCCGGGATACATATTTCCTTTCATGCAAATTCATATAAATGGTGGAATCTTGAAATTAGGGTTTCTCAAAAAACTCTTCAATATACAAATCTTATATGCATTTAGTGAAGTTCATGAACATATCACCGTGAACAACGTTCGACAACTTGCAAAACTCTCAAATGCATCGGGTGCTCCCATAGGCCAATTGGAGTATGGCCGATGTGCCATTGCAAAATAGGACAATCAGTCTTGACCTGCGCACCGAGTCTCGAGACATAATCGCGTGGCCCCCCGTGTGTGTGCTCAATGTAGAGATCTCTGATCGCGATGTAAACAGAGCGAATAAGCACTGCGCACCACCTAAGTCATCATCCCCAGATCCCAACCTTGGCCGTAACTCTCATGCTCCCGCCCGTCCGCCTCCGTTCTTTTTTACATCTGCCTGTAGCTAATCTTACCTGCCGAGAACCATTCGCCGAAAATATTATTTCAGGATATATGGGTGGAGTCGTTTTCGTCGCAAAATAATCTCGCCGTTTGTAACTTTTCTTCCACAAATTCGCGTTCACGTGTGGTATGTATCTCTAGTATTTTTTCGAAGTACCAACAAACTTTCGGCCTTCATCATCTCACAAACTTTCATATTGTTCAAATATTGATAATATTGTTGAATACTCGATCCTATCAATTTTGAGTGTATAATAGTCGTTTAAAAATCGGACATGGCATTGTTTGGGAATCATTAGTGTTTTTTTGTTTTTGTTTGTATAAGAAAGTTTGGTGAAAAAAATAGAAGTTTAAGGGGTTTTTATAGGATTTTGAAAGGGTAAATTTTTTTTAAAAAAGGGTAATAAGACAAAAAAAAATGGCTCTTTTTTTGGTATTAAAAATTCTAGCCGTTACTAAAATATTCATGTTTAAAAAAAACACGAAAACGCGAGCACTAAATGCCACACACGGTACAGTGTTTGGCGTTCTCGTGCTGCGTTTTCCGGGAGTATGTAGGCTGGCTATTTCGGCTCGACACACGAAAACGCCACATCTGTTGTGGGTATGGTGTTTTCGTGTCGCGTTTTGAAGGAAAACGCCACAAATTTTGCCCCGTACCGTGTGCTCTTATATATAAGATTAGCATACCATTAATAAAACCTATTTATCAGAAAAACTACAATGCTCTATTATGGTTGTGCATTACACACATGTAAATGTGGCATAACCACACATGATGATTAAAGGAAATATTAATCCTTGTATGTTTAGTCTCTGACATGACATATTATCCCATTCACGATCACGAATGGTGAAAATGAAAATTTAAAGAAAATGTTGATGTCCATTAAAAAAACAAAATGTTTCCACAATCTCGCAAAATCATATCGGTCCATGTACATCACCTCGAAAATGTGAGGTGATACAATTACAAATAGATAATATCTTTTATTTTAAATATGGTTTTAAATGTTTGTATGATGTATAGTGGTTACTCTAATTAAACGTTTTTATATATCCTATCGTATAAAAGATTGTAATGGAAATATGAATTTACCAATATTGGCTATTTTATCATGTAATTGGCCCTGCCCATCAAGAGAAGGTGCAATAATAAATGAAAGTCTCAATTAACACGTCTATACAGAAATATAACACTTTCAATCTTGTAATGTTTTATTGATATAATCAAAGTATTACAAAGTGCTATGGATCGCACAAGTTGAATGACAATGTAAGATCACCCTTTGAACAAGTAAACTTGAGTGAGAATCAAGTTTACAAGCGAACTTATGTAGACCCTCTGATAGGATCAGTGGTCTATTATGTAAGTTCGACAAATGAGTAAATGCCTATAGTATTGACAACAATTAAAAGCGATAACATTTACTCCTTACAACATTCTATATTTATAGTGATACGAGGTTGTATCCTTAGTGTGGGTAGTTGCGACGTGTCAAGAATCATGTGGAGGACGTACAAAGTATTTAATGCACGCCCATTCTTGGAAACATCATGCCCCTACTTTTGTGAACAGTTCTGCCAAATGTTCACAACTTTTACCAACTCGTACTTTGGTTCAGGCTTTAAGTCAAACATCATATTGTCCCGCCATAATGCTATATTGACTTATCTTGCCTAAACCTCACTCAAAGAATCTAAGTTCAACTTGCTCTTTTTCAAAGGGTAATAGGATAGTCAGAGTATTGCCACCTCTGACTCTCCTTAAAACCACAACGTATTCCTTCTACATACCATCTGATATCCATCCCAGCTGACGAGTATGTCTTCAAGTAATCTTCGACTTCCTTGACGATGTCTTTGACTTAAATACGTCTGAGGCTGCTCGCTGAGGCTTTGCACTCAGCGAGTCCTTCAATACATGCTTATGCCTATCAGAGGGTCATTCAATACTTAGCCTAATTTCTGTTTAAATCTAGACACTGATCATTAGGCTCTAAATTGGCCCAACAATAAACCTCCTATATTTTGGCTTTTGAGGATACACTATGTTTTGCTAATATATGGTCCTGAATATTTTTCTCAAGTCACGGAGCTTCTGTGTTGATCGACTGTCATGAGTCGTTCTTTCAACTAGTCGGGTACCCGCGCAATGTGGCGGCGGGTACCTGGTAACTAAATTTTGTGGCGAGCAAATGTTATTCATTTATACGTTTTTTTCTATCAATAAATTTACGAAACAAATTTTAATTAAATAACTATAAACCATAACAATGCAAACTATTTCACATCCAAATAAACATAATGTTCAAATTAAAGATAGTAGCATAAGTAGCATCTTTAAGACATAAATAGCAAGGTAACCGCGCAATGCGACGGCCGGTACCCGGTGACTAATTTTGTAGCGAGCAAATGTTTTTCATTTATTTTTTTCATGACTTTATTATTTAGTTGTGACGAAGTAAAGATCAAAATATATAAAAATTTACCTCAACGCTCGAAACAATATCGTTCATGATGTCTTCATCTTTAACAAATAACAACATAACAAAGGAACACTATTGATACGAATGCACATCCATACCTCTGCATTGGATTTCCCTTCAAAGGATTCATTTAGTTGTTATGTCAATTGGGCTTGCGTGCTTTCAAGGGATTTAACTTCTTTGACAAGAACTATGACATTTGCTTTTATTTGTTTAACAATGGAGAGGTCTGGTGTTTGTGTGTTTTGTATATTTGTGGGTATATATAAATGTCATTGGATTTAATGTTATTTAATGGGCTGTTATAAAAGTTAAGTGGACTGGGTTGTTACGAAATTGACTACACATAAAGACATTTTAATTTTCAGTTATAACTTTTAATTATGTGTATGTATGAGTTTTGTAGCAAAATTAATAAATATATTTCCTAAAGAAGAAACAAAATTAATACATACCTTTGGTGGTTTCGTTTCCAAAAATACAATATGTTTTGTTTCCAAAGCACATATCCAAGTTACATGGCGGCGACTTGGTGGTTTCGTTGGTGTTCACATCTTAAGGTGTCGCTTGTGATGGTTTCAATGGTTTAAGGTGGTGTTTGATTTTGATGGTAGTGAGATTTGTTATAGAGAGAGAGGGAGGGAGAGAGAGAGAGAGAAAAAAGAAAGAAATAGAAATTGTGTTTGAGAGAGAGAATGACACAAGTGTGGCAGGTAGCAGGCATCCGTGTGTTAACAACTAGGCAAAGATGAGTAACTTATCGCAAATTTACTTATGTGTAAATTAATCTATAAGTGAATCATTAAAATGTATATTCAAAGGTTACTAACCTATAAAGAAATAGGCAGACAAACACGCCACAATCACCAAATACCCCACCCTGCTTGGGGACGTTATGTGCTTGACTAAACTTAATACTAAAGCTCGGTGGGATCGAATTCCTTTGCTCGCAAAACAACCAGTACCGGTTGTAGAAGAACAGGATGCTAGACTCTAAAAACCCTAATTTGACATACCAACGGACGATAATTTCAACATCATAGGTCTTTTGACTGTCTGATGGTGCATTTTTTATATTGTATGCTAAAAACTGTACACGAGGCAATGTCGCTTGGGTTCTTTTTTGGAATGAAGGACCTACAATGTTAGAAAAAATAATCATTGACTCAAAATAAAAATAAATTAATGAATGTTGTGCTACACATTGGATACATTAATTACATGTTCCACATCCCTCCATGCCAAGGGGAAAATTTCATCAGTAGTATAAAAGACATTGATCTTGAAGTAGAAGAGTAAGAAAAAGTAAAGTCATAATAGCCAATCATGACACGATTGTCTAAATGCCACCTTATGTGTAAATTAATCTATAAGTGAATCATTCAAATGTATATTCAAAAGTTACTAACCTGTAAAGAAATAGGCAGACAAACACGCCACAATCACCAAATACCCCACCCTGCTTGGGGACGTTCTGTGCTTGACTAAACTTAATACTATAGCTGGTGGGATCGATTCCTTTGCTCGCAAACACACCAGTACGGTGTAGAAGAACAGGAAGCTTAGACTCTAAACAACTCCTCATCTTGACATACCACGGACGATATTCAACATCATAGGTCTTTTGACTGTCATAGAAGGTGACATTTCCAAATTGTATGTGAAACTGTGCACGAGGCCAATGTCGCTTTGGTTCATTTATAGGAATTAAGACCTACAAATGTTAGAAAAATAATCATTGACAAAATAAAAATAAATAACGAATGTTGTGCTACCACATTGGTTACCATAAATACCTGTTCCACATCCCTCCATGCCAAGGGGTAAATTTCATCAGTAGTATAAAACGACATTGAATCTTGAAGTAGAAGAGTAAGAAAGTAACAGCTCATAATAGACCAATCATGACACGATTGTCTAAAATGCCACATGTACCACACCCAGAGTTCAGTGTGCTGAAGTTAATAAAAAACACATAATCAAAAAAACTTTAAATGTGAAGAACACAATATTTGTAAGAAAAGCACACAAAATTGTTTTATTTACTTACATCGTCAAGTAACCAACCTAAACGATTATCGTCAAACCCAATTAAAGAATCCCATAAAGGACGATCCACAACAATTTATTGCACCAAGGAAACTTGCAATTACGCCAACCAGATGTAATAAGAAACTGCTCCAAAACAGAATTGCAGTAAACTTTGTCGATGCATTTGAATGGTCGGTTTAGATCCTAAACATAAAACATAAAATTAATTACTATATTTACATAAACACGTTATGCAAATACAATCATATTTATAAAAGACATACCTCTTCCCCCTCCCCTCGGTTTGAGATTTTGACACTTTCAATCATAAATTGATCAAGCACATTATTTTGCTTTTTTAGTGTATCAATGCTAAGGACTTTTACATCTGTATCTTCTTCCATCGGTGGCTTGAGAACATTAACATACCTCCTTTTGTTTGTTCCACATTTGTCTAAAGCAAGTTTCATGTGAGTGGACTTACTAAAGTATATACTCTTTATGCTATTTTCTTCTTCCAACCTTTTTTGCAACCTGAGTCTCCTCTACTCTGCCACCCTTTTTTTCAGCATCTAGCTTTTGAACTTTTAAACCAGCATCTTGTGATTACATACATAGTTAAGGCATAAAGTAAACAATTTGTTGTATTATTAAAAACAACAGATCTGTTACCTGAGAAAGATCTTTTTCTACTTCAACAACACCATTCTGTGTAAAGTTATAAGACTAGTTAGAATAGAAGTTATAATTAAAGCGTAAACAAAAGCATTGAAAGTAGTAGAAATCAATTACCTCATCAACCAAATCATCAAAAGCATCTACCAATTCATTGACAGCATCCTTGTTAGCTGATAGATTTGGCGACACAATCTTTGTAAAAAATTCACCATCTTGATCACTCAAATACTTGTCACCAACATCACACTGCTTACCAACACTCTTCAATTTATCCTGTAAACTACATTATCAATAAAATGAAATGAAAAATAAAATAAATATAAATTATCGTCTGACCAGTTGTACTAACCTTGTGCTTCAGATTTGAGTCTTTTTTTTAGTAATAACCTGCATTTGTTAAAAAAGTGATAACTAAACAACATGCCTTATATAGAAAATTGGTGTAAAAAGGATGTATGTAAAAACTTACATTAATAATAGTCTCTAGTTTGTAGACGCGTGCTTTCAAACTCTTGATCTCTTTGGGTAGAATCATCAAACTGTCGCATAAACCCTCCAAGGCCTTAACATGATCCTTAAGAGAAACCTCTTTAGTAGAAGTCTGGCAACCTGACTCTGCCTCTCAATCTTTCTCCCTAAATGTGGGAGTTAATGATAATTTTTTTAGATAAGCACCAAAAAGACCTCCATATTCAACAGGTGGCGCTCTCGGAGTATACAACTTGAAAAATCAGTGCTCCTTTTAAACCATTCTGATTGGGCCTCACCTCTGTTAGGATATAGGTCATGGTTTGGTTTTTGGCCTAAGGAACAAATACGTATCAAGTAAACAAAGGCTGACTATTTAGAGAAAAACTAGTAATTATGAAACAATTTAGTAATGAACTGACCTCGGAAAAAATTTGCCTAAAATACTCCCATTTTTGAAATGGCAAATACTTGGACCAAAAACATCCTCTAGGGATTTCTTCAGACAGTTTACTCCACCAATGATCAGTCACACATGAAGACTCTAAAATCCATATCTACAAATGGTACATGAATAAACATAATTAGAAACAAGTTTATGAATTAACTGACTTGACAAGTATTTAAATAAGACTACTAACCTTGAAAGACAATAAAAATCCAGACAAGGAATATGTCGAAACAAAGTTGGGGTTCTTTTCCAAAGCTTTATGGTGTTCATGCTTATGGTTTGAGGTAACATTTCCGATTGCATCGTATAACTCCCTCCACATATGTTCGCCCCAAGGAAAATCATTCCAAACATCAAGATCCTCAACCATTCTTGGAAATACATCATCAACGGCAGATCCTAACTCATGACCCATGAATATAACTTCCAAAGATAACAATAAACATACTCGTATAGAGTCTGAATGAGAAAGGTTGCTAAAACGGTATTCATCCTCAATCAAAGACAAAAGATCTATGTTTTTAACATACTCCCCTATCTTTTCAGGAAATACACAATCACGAAAAGTGATATCACCCTCCCTAAAATTACAAAAACTAATCCACCCAAGCTTAAATCCACTAATGAGGCAAAATTCACGACGACCAAAGTGAAGAGTATGGCCATTGACATTATAAATTAGTGGAAGATCATAGTGATCATTATCAGAAACCTTTTGCTTCTGAAGCATATAATGGATGAGACTTTCCTCATTTTCAACATAAGTTAAATCCAACCACGACCCAAAGCATGTCTCCCTAAACAATACACAACGGTCCAACCCTAGTCTATCTTTAATCATCGAAAAGTAATGAGGTTTGCTTTTAACGTGAACTCTCGCATGATATTCCTATATTTATTTATTTTTTTACCAAAATGACAAGATAAACAGAACAAGAAGAACAAGCAGAGTAGGAATAAGCAAAACATAATAAGCTAACTAATCACAAAGTCAAAGGCTGATAACAAAAAATGTGAAGACTGAAATATAGAAATGAACATAGTGCTGCAATCTTAAGGGGTGTTTGGGATAAGGATTTACTATGAATCTAGCAGGCTAATAAGCAGATCAGGAATAAGCTAACTAATAAGAAAGTCCATTACAATAAGCTAACTAATAAGCAAAACAGAATAAGCAGTACCCAAAGCTAACACATAAGCAAACACCAAAATGAAGCAGTGCCCATCTAATTATGACCTACAAAGGAATAATGGCAGAAGCACTGAATATATAGAGACTTAAACTTAGTGTTAAGAACATCGAAAATGTTGTGACAAGGACCGAGAGAAGGATCTTACAAATGGCCGTAACTACGCATCCTCGAAAAGCACATATAAATCATTAGACCACCCTTACGCTAACTAATGACATAAAGTCCACTCACAATGAAACTAACTAATCAAGCGATGCTAAATAGAAGCAGACCCAAATAAGCATATCAAAATAAGCAGTCCCAAAATAAGCAATCCCAAATAAGCATATCAAAATAAGCAGTCCCAAATAAGCATATCATAATCATATCATGAGCATATCATAATCAGTAACAACAAGCAGTAAAAACACATAGATCTGTAAAGCTATCAATAAGCATATCATAATCAGTAACAATAAGCAAATCAAAACATACCAAATGAGTCATTGTGTGTTTTTTCTTAAGATAAGCAGTCCCAAATAACACACTATGTGTTTTTTTAAGATACTTATATGATTTGATTCCCAAGAACAAAATAGCCGGCGGTTGAGCATCCAACGGTTGAGTAGCCGGCGGTTGAGCAATTGGAATGAGATAAGACAAAGTAGTGGTTGAGTATCGTGGGCCAATTTGGTGGGCCATACATTCAGTACCCAAAAAGCAAACTGTACTTGAAAAGTGTCACGTGACGATCATTGAGTGGGGTAGCGCAGTTGAGCGGTTGAGTATGGCTAGTTTAGGAAGAAGATCGAAAAGTGACTATATAGTGGATCAAAAACTTGGTCAATGGCTAAAGGGTTATTATACAAAGATGTTACTATACTTTCTCAAAAAGTTCGCGTAAGTTACTAAACTTTTATTTTGTTCACTTAGGTTACTAAACTTATGAAACATGACATTTGGTGTTACTCAACTTGCAAAAATATACGTAAACATCATTGAACTTGTAAAAACATGACATTTATGTTACTTAACTTACCTAAAAATATACGTCCAGGTTGCTCGGATTAACATTGAAATTATAAGGGTTTATGTTTATCAAAAGTTTAGTAACCTACAATTGAAAACGTATATAAAAAATGGAAAAACACTAAATAATCCGAAACTTTTTAAATTATAACGACTGTTAGTTTAAAGGATGGACGCAGCAACGGTCGTTGTCCAAAAGGACTAACGTGTAAGTTCTAACGGAATCCACTTAACGCCGTTTGATTCCAAGGACCAAAAGTTGCGAAAAGGTTTTATTATGAGATGATTTCTGCACTTGCAAACTATTTACGACGAAACTTGCATTTTGGCCAAACTTTAGGGACTATTTATGCAATTTACTCTTAAAATTATCTTTGAAGAATTAAAAAAAAAAAGATGAGGGAATATTTGTACAATAACCAACGGAGGGAAAAACTTAAATAGAAATCCATGTGTTATAGATTCAGCTACACAGAATTCTCAGCTTGTAAACCGCCCGAGTTTGAAGGAGATAGGGATCCGATAATAAATTAATAAGTATCAGATGGTTATCTGAGGTGAAAAGTGCATTCGAGACTTGTGAATGTCCTCACAAGTTAAATGTTACTTATGCTTCAAACTTATTGACAAAAGCGAGGAAAAGGGATTAGGGGACCTCTTGAATCGCACTAAGGCTGGACGGAGTGGAGGTGGGTTTGGCAAACTCACCTAGGTGAGTTTCTAACTCACGCGCGAGTTGCCATGCCACCCTCCAAACTCACCTTGCCACATTGGATTTGCTTGGTGAGTTAACACCGAAAAAACCCACCTTTTGGTGAGTTTTATTTGTGGGCCCCTTTCTTTTTTATTAAGTGTATTTTAATTGGTTGTGAGTGTGTGTGGATATTTAGTGGGTATATTTTATATAAAGTGGTATTTTAATGAAAGGTGAGTTTTAGTGGTAAGGTGAGTTCTTATTACGGTTGAAAAGTGAGTTGTAAGGTGAGTTTTATTTGGAGAGAGAAAGCGGATGTGACGCTGACGTGTTAGGTGAGTTTTGCCTCACCACTCCATCCAGCCTGATGAAAAATCTTATACATCTGCGGAAAACTGGATTGAGTATTTGGTAGGTGTATTTATAAAAGTGTTCGGATTTCATTCTTGATCGTTTTGATTAGTAAGAAAATATTTTCTTATTTCTTTTCTTTCTTTTATTTCATAATCGTAATTAGGGTTTAGCATTATAAGCCGCGATCAAACCTAACTGAGAAATCGGATCGAACCGGATCGATCGGACCGGACTAAAAGATGTATTTTAGTCCGGTCCCGGTCCACCCATTTAATCATTTATGGTCTTCGGTCCGATCCGATTCGGTCTTACGTACAACTGGACATTATGCTTTGTCAGATTGAGTCGACCGACGAATCGAACCGGACCGACCCGGACATGGACCAAATATTTTGATTCGGTTCTCAATCCGGTGCTTTGGGTCATATTGGTTTTCGGTCCAAATCCGATCCGATTTTCGAACCGTGATCAACCCCAACAGTAACAATATTATGATTATTTAAGCATCAAGACATATATTGTAGAGGTGTTTTTGACCATAAAAATATTTATGATATATATTTTTTAACAAAACTACATGACGTTGATATCACATCTGTTCATATCGGATTCTCTCAAAATTCGAAACCATGATTTGATATGTATGTTAGTAGAGTACTAGCGGGAACCAACGCATTGAGGTGATGGGTGCCGTGTAATTAATAATT
>BQNB010166636.1:3530-14090 GCA_026074375.1 Tanacetum coccineum | reverse complement strand
GTTAACAATTCAAAGTCACATTGTAAAAAAAAATGTTTGACTTTCGTTGACCGATTAGGTCGATTTGACCGATTTTTGTCTGATTTGACCGATTTGACCGGTTTTTTACCGATTTTTGACCAGACCGATTTTTCACCCGATTTGCCTTATTTTCCAAGCTGTATGGCCGAGTAGCGATTAATCGGCGATTACAAGGCCGCCTAGGCCGATTTTTGCAACATTGTAAATTATAGACGCTTATTTGATTGAATTGTTAGTTAAAAAAAGTCGTGCGTATTCATGTCACCGACAAACATATCAGGATCGTCTCATGGATTTCGATAGCCCCATGTCATCACCACAAAGAGGCCTTTGAACACGCATACAAAATACATATGTTCGGTAGTGCATGAACTAATTTAACACTAGCATCGTATTGTGTGTATATATATAATACAAGTGTATGAAATTTTGTAGCCCTCGTCAAGCGGTGACCTTGTGCAATGGCACCTCCCGCACTCCCTCACTACTAGAAAAAATGTTATTAGCAACAATTAAAAGTCGTTGCTAAATTGAGCATTTTGCATCTAATTTAGCAAAGATAGTTGCAATTTTTTTAGCAAAAAAAAATTATTTGTTATTTCTTCAAATGATCATAAATATTGGTTGCTAATTTAGCAACGACTAAATAGTTTCGTTGCATTCTAAAATTAGCATCAGTCGAATTAACAACTAACACCAATTTTAGGCCAATTTTGGTGTTAGTTGCTAATTCGACGGGTGCTAATTTTATAATGCAACAAACTTATTTAGTCGTTGCTAAATTAGCAACCAATATTTATGATCATTTGAAGAAATAGCAAGTAATTTTGTTGTTGCTTAAAAAATTACAACTATTTTAATATTTTCCTTGCTAAATTACATGCTAAATGCATAATTTAGCAATGATTTCTAATTGTTGCTAATGACATTTTTTCTAGTAGTGCCTTAAAGACGGCCCTGAACGATATATTTTGGCTGGATTTGTAAAAAGAAAAACTGAGAAAGTGAGGGAGCGCTGTAACATAAAAACAAATTATAAATTGTAAATTCAAATATTTATAAAAGTTCTAAATAAATATATGTATAATTAAAAAACTATAATAAATAAAACACAAACAAAAAAAAGCATTCTCCACTCAAACACATATGGTGCACACACTACATACTCACACACACTCTGTACATATTATAAATCGAAACTAAAAGAAGAAAAAAAAACCAACACTCCATTCACTAGCTCCCCAACGAGCCTCAACCAACACAGCCAACAGTGCAGTAACGTGACCCAACGAAGGCCACGTCGACTTAACGTGCATGAGGACATTACTTCACCCCGTGCTCTAATGCATGCTATGATTGCTCTACTCATGAAAACTTATATCATTTTCCTTTAAAAATAATATGATAATCATAATAAGAATAAGGGCAAATGGCACAGAAATGTACCCAACTTAAAAGTCATTTTCAATGAAAGTATCATACTTTTTTTCTTGCATAAAAAGACACCCAACTTATTTTTTAGCCAATTTGGGTATTTTTGTTAAATATTTAACGATGATCCGTTAAGTTTTTCATTTCAAGTCCACCGCCGCTACCACAACCATCGATCATCGTCACCACCACCAAGCCTACCCACCACCATCACTACAAAGCACTCCTCTACCGCCGGCCTTACTTTATTTAGACTCTCTGTTGGCGGTTGTCAAAGAGCATGGCGAGCCTCAGCCACAAGCAACGCAGGGAATTCGACCTACACAAAATGAAAATTGATTTAATGCTAAATCTAAATATCTTTTAACACTGGAAATATGGTGAGGATGGCTCTTAAGGATATGAGAAGATCATTAATTTTTTAATACCGGTCTAACATGATTAATATGTGAGCATCATGACAGTCAGTAAGATTGCTAATTTGGGTTTAAAGGATTCATAACTATGCTTTCATAGTCTGTTAACATATCCATCAACAGACAACTATAGTTAAATTAAATTAAAGGATGTTATTATAATACCATCGTTTGAGCATCTAAGTAACAGTATCATATACGCAAGTGTTAATAATGTAGAACCTATTATTTGGCGGTTGTGGATGGGTTGGTGGTGGTTGAGGTTGGTGGTTTGTGGCGATAGTGGAGAGCGTTGTTGATTTACGGCGGTGGTGGGTGGGATTGGTGGAGGCGTGAGTTGGTGTGAATGTCTGCGGGGTGAGGCCTTGGTGGTCGGCGGACATGATTGGTGGGTGGTATTGGTGTGTGCGGGGTTGTAGGTTGGTGGGTTGCAGGTGGGTAGGTTTAGGGCGTGTTGTGCGCGTGGTTGGTTTTGGGGTATGGGGTTTTAGCGCGGTGGTGGGGGTGGGTGTGGGGGTTGGGTGGTTGGTTGTATTTGGGGGTGGCTGGGTATGGGGGGCGGGTTTAGGTGAGAGGTGGTTGGTGGGTCTGTTGGGGTGGGGTGGGTTTTTTGGGGGAAGGGGGGGTGTGGGTGGTTTGGGTGGCTGTGTTTGGGGGGTTTGGGGTGTGGGGGGGTTTGGGTAAATGGTTGGATTGGGGCGGGTGGGCGGTTGTTGTGGATGGAGGTGTGGGTTACAGTGCTGGAGGATGAAGAGGCTCGGGGGTTGGGAGGGTAGTTGGGTGTGTTGTGGTATATCTACGAGGGGCGGTGTGATTGGTATTGATTTGGATTACTTGGTAGTGATTACGGTATTTGCGTGTATATGGTGGTTTGGTGGCTTGGAGGGGTCTTGGGTGGGTGGGGTGAGGTGGGGGGAGGAGGGATAGGATTTCTTTTCTTGGTGCTGGTGATTCGGGTTGATTGTGGGTTTATACTGGAGGTGGTTTGGGTTTTTATTTTTTTTTTAGGTGGAGTGGTTTGTGGGTGATTATTATATGTGGAGTGGGAATGTGGGTTATGTTGGTATTCAAAGTGGGGGCTGGGTCCGCGGGGTGGGAGAGGGGGAGTTCGGGTTTGGGGGGTAGGTTTTGGGGGGTTGTATGGGGTGGGAGTTCGTGGGGGGGTGGTTTGGGGAGGTGGAGGTTTGTTTTGGGGGTTTTTTGTGGTGGTGGTGGATGGGGGGGGTGGGTTGGCGAGGTGGGGTTTTTTTTGTGTTTAATACATTGGAGTTGGTTGGCCAGGGTCGGGGGTGGGGGTGTGGGGGTGTGGCGTGACTGTGGGAAGGGTATTGGCCTTGGGGGCGGGTGGGGGGGGTAAAGTCATGGGGGGATAGCTAAAGGGGGTGTGGGGGGGTGGTCGTGGTGCGCGGGCTGATTTGTGTGCTGGTTTGTGGGTTGGTGGGAGTGGGGTGGGGAGGGGTTGCGAGTGAGGGGGAGTGGTGGGTGTCTCGGTGGGTGGGGTGCGTCTGGTTTGCTCTGATGGGTGATGTAGTGGCGAGTTTTTTCGCTAGTCATAGTAGTAGTTGGGGGTGGTTTGTGTAGTTGTTTTTTGGAGTTGGGGTTTTTCATGGGTGGTGGTGGATGGGTGGGGATGGCTGGGCTGGGGTGATTATGTTGGATTGTTTGGTCTGTGTTTGGTTTGGCTTGGTGGGTGGTAATTGGTGGTGAGTATAGGTTGTGGGTGGTGTTTTAATTGGCGTTGGGGGGGTGTTGTGGGGGGGTTTATGTTGGGAGGGTTGTGTTTCGGTGGGGGTGTGCGGGATTTTTGTGGGGGGCGGTGGAGGGGTTGATTGTTTTGAGGTGTGTTTGTGGGTGGAGATATCTGGTGTTGGGGTTTTATTGGGTGGGGTATATGGCGTTGTATGCTGGGGGGTAGGTGGTCGTGGTGGGTGGTGGATGATATAGTTGTGGTCAGTTTTGTTTATGGGGAGGTGTTGGGGTCTTGGTTTTTGGAGGTATCAAGTGTGGGTTTCCTGGGAGGTGAGCGGCTGGTAAGGTGGGATTTTTGGGGGGACTGTGGTTGGCTGGGGGAATGAGTGGGTGGGGGTGTATCTTTATTTGTTGTATTGTTCCTTCCAGCAGACAGCCGGGGGGGTTTCGTTGGTGTTGTGTGGGTTTGTGGTTTTTTGGAGGTTGTTTTTGGTGGTCGGGTGTGGGTGGGGTGGGTGGGTTTGGGAGGACGGAGGGGTGATTGGTGGGAGTTGTGTTTGGTGGTTGGGTTGGGGTGGAGTGATGGGGGCGTGGAGGGGTATGGGTGGGGGGTTGGGGGGGGGCTTGGGGTTGGTGCGGTGTGATGGGTTGTGGCTGTCGGACTTTTGGTTATTTGGTGGAATATTTGTAGTTTACAAAGAATCTTTGTCCTTTTTTTTTTGGTATTTTTTGATTGATTTTGATTTGTTGGAAATGTGAAAATTTAACCAGTGCGAATTCAAAAGAATTATGGGGAGGTTTGAGGGTGGATGGTATGTGTGTTTTAAATATTTTATTACGAAAAATACTCCAAGATTGGCCAAAAAAAACTCAGAAAAAAATAAAAAAAAAAAAATAAAAAAGATTAAAAACATAAAAAGAAAAAGAGAAGAAAAAAAATTAGAAAAAGAATAAAAAAAAAAGAAAAAATAGAGTGTAAAAAAATAAGAGAAAAAAAGGAAAAAATGTAGAAAAAAAAAAAGAGGTATAAATACGGAAAAAAAAAAATAAGACAAAAAAAAAAAAAAATATATTAAATGTGTTAATAAAAACTAGTAAAATTAGAGAAAAAGAACAAGGAACAAAGAAAAATAAGAAAAAAAAATAGAAGAGAAAAAAATAAAACGAATGAAAAAAAAAACAAAAGAAAGAAAAGGATAAGAGAAAAGATTTATAGTGGTTGGGGGTTTTTTTTGCTGGCTCGGCGCTTGGCTTTGATTTGCGGTCCGCGGGTGTGGGCTTTGCTCCGAGCGCGCATCTTTATGCTCGCTTCTGGCTTTTGGCATCTTTTTTTCCTAATCTTGTGCTTTGTGGATTTGCCGTTTTTCTTGCCTGTTTTCACCGCTCTCTTTTCTATGGATTTTTATTCCTTCCGTTTCTGTTGTTGTGGCACCTTTTTTTGTTGATGTTTTTTGGTTTTTTGTGTTTGCGGTAATTTGGCTCTATTTATTATGCTAAGGAAAAATAGAAGCGGAAAAAATTAAGAAAAGTCATACTATATATGAATTGACATGTAGCCTTTGTTGTGTTTTATGGAGTTCATGGTGGATTAATGATTTTGTGGTTGTTGGGGTTGATGCGTGTTTTGTTTGGTTTGGTTTGCGTGTGATGTTTTGATTTGTTGATGTGATTGGTTGATGTTTGGATTTGTGTTTGGTAGTGATAGAATTTTGTGGGATTGTGAATTTATGTTTAATGTGTAGGTTGTGATTGGAAAGTTAGGTTAAACCCTTTTTTTGGATGTTTTTGGAGGGTTGGAAGTATTTTTTTTGGTGTGCGGTGGGGGATTGTTCGGTATGTATGTGGGCCAAATGGCTTGGATAGTTTTTGGATTCGTGTATCTTTGCTGGTAGATGGACAGATTTGATAATACTATTGAATTAATATCAAGGATCGGGTGAAATGATAGATTAGGCTTGTATGGGACTCGCTGCATCTTTTCCTTTTGGGTGAGCTTCGGGTCTAGCCCCCTTTTTATTGATTCAGGCGGGTTTGTTCTGATTATGTAGGTTTATGTCTGAGTTTGGAAGTTTGGAACAGGGTTGACAAAATCATTTTGATTAGTGGCAAAAATGTTTCATTATAGAGACCTGGGAGATATTATTGTGTATTTATATTAAAATCCAGGATTTATATGATTGATGAGTCAAATTCCTTTTGTGTTTCTTGATGCACTAGCTTATTTTTTCGGATCAAAAAATGAGAAAAAAACCGCAATAAATTTCCTACCTCTTTTTTAAAATTAAATATCGTCATAACACTGTTTATATATCGTTATCGCATAACAATAACATTATCAGTCTGGCGACGATGTGAGTTAAATTTTATCTTTCTGTAGGTATTAGGGGCGACGAGGCGTTGGGTTGGCGGACAACTCGAAAACTATTTTATGTGTTGTGCGGAGCACTATGTTATTTACGAACTGTTTTTTTATGATTGTTGTGAAGATAGTAATATACAATTTTTTGGAAATCATATATGATTTATGAAATCATTGATATGATGTCCTGTGTATTTACGAATCATGTATTTAGATTGCGTCAATTGAAGCGGATATTCATATATGATAATTTTCGCATTTCGTTTTGGACTGAAACAAGAATGGAGAAAAAAAAAGTTGGTCGTTCGTGGAAATCACAAATTGTCATATTATGATTGTTTATGAAAATTGTAAGTATTATTATGTTTTTTAGTGGAGATAATCAATCTACGATTCGTTATACGTAATGCATATTGTATTCGTTATACGAATTCATATTGATTAGTTTTATTTGTACGAATCATATATGAGATTCCGGTGTGATAACGAATCATATTAGATGATTTTCGCAATTCGTGACTTGAAACAAAATTTGAAAAAAAAAAAAAAGTTTCGTCTTATTGGTAGAATCTTTTAGAATCCACCAATTCTATTGTGATTGGAAATCATATTATGATTTCATGGAGAAGTCATTTATGATTCGTGTGATACGATGCATTATATGATTTTTCGCATTCTGTGAAATGAAAAAATGAGAATGCAAGAATAAAAGTTTTGCGAAGTATTGTATCGTTGTACCTCGTCTGCTACTGAAAATAAAAATGTAATACGTGAGTAGCGCGTATGGGGTTGTATTTTGTGGCGTGATGTTGAATTTGTGTTTACGATTTACTGTTTGTTAAGATATTTTTATTTTTGTAAGAGAAATAGATGAAAAGTGGTGTTTTTTTTATTTTGTGATTAAACATAGATTGTTGAAATTTGGATTCATTTGAGAATCTATGAAAATACTGTTGTGGTCTATCTTGATTCAAGTCCGTGTAAACCTTCAACAAATGATCATAACGGGTCTTTGTACTGTGGCGTACCTTATGCTTAATCACTGCTAAGGGTTCTCAAGACAAATTCAAGTAGCGTGAATCTTCCTTTCTGTATTAGGACTCAAATTAGCTAATGACAAATTACAATAAAAAAAAATACCTTTATTACTATTTAATATGACTCCGTATTAATAAAACAAAAACAAAATAATGCATATTTTGTTTAGATAATTTGAAGAAAAATTTGCTTCTGTTCCTATACTCTATAATATAAGGTGAATAAGTTAATATAGTTTGGACCCTATTCTGTGCTATCACTAAAAAATGATTTGTCTAATGTTGAGAAATAATTATTAGATTTCTTTTTTAATATATTTTAATTTGTTTATTTTGTTTAATCTTGGTACTTTTTTTTCTTGGCATGGTTTTGTTTTTATTACTGGTTCTATGGATGTTAGTATGTGAGCTTTTGCCTTGACTGAATTTTTTCCTCAAATTTGCTAATGACAAATTACAAAAAAAAAAAAACTACCTTTATTACTAATTAATATGACTCCGTTAATAAAACAAAACAAATAATGTAATTTTTATTTAGATAATTTGAAGAAAAATTTGACATTCTGTTCAATACCTATAATATAAGGTGAAAGTAATATAAGTTTGACATTCTGTGCTATCACTAAAAAAGATTATTCTAATGTTGAGAATAAATATTAGATATCTTTTAATATATTTTAACTTGTTTATTTAGTACATAAATATTAAACAAATACAAACTAAAAAAAACGAAGGGGGTGTTTGGTTCAAGTTAGATTTAAGGAATTTTAACTCTCAAAAGATTAAGAAAAATATTCCACCCTCTCTAAGGGCCCGTTTGGTTTGCTATTTGGAATCACTATGAATATAGTTTTGATTAAAGAGTGGTATGAGATTAGACATTGCAATTCCATTATTTATGTTTGACGTGATTTTTGATCTATGGGTATCACATTTAAGTGGTCCCATTTAATTAAGAAAAAAAATAAAAAACACTATTTGATTTGAAAATGTTATCAACTAACTAATAAAAAAATAAAAAGTACACTTTGGTATATGTGATTTGCATATTTTTGAGAAAGAGAAAGATAACACATGGGCCCATGTAATTTTTATATATAAATTAAAGGAATGGTTTGTGCAAACTTATCTTTTCATCCACTTTATAGAAACCTCCCTTTTATGGGTTTGAAAACACTCATACCTACTAACCAAATGAATTTAATGAATCTGCACCCATTCCATTATGAAAAAAAGTCCAACCAAACCGACCCTAAGCGATTTTCATGAAACCCTAACCATCCTCATCGATTTTAAATCAAGCCTCTTAATCCTTTGTTTTCTAACATCGATTTGTAATAAGAAGTGTGATTAACATTTGTGTTTACTCACATTTGTTGGTTGTTGCAATTGTATTAAGATCATGGTGTCTATTCGTTTTAACCCCAAACCCTTACCGGTTCCACATACAATCGCTTTTAGTATTGTTTTGTTATTAATTGTGATCACTATTTACTGGTTTGGAGTAGTTTGTTATTTAGCCATGTTAACTTAGCATTTGGAATGTAATTCGTATGCCTCAATGATATGTTTAAAGTTTTCGATTTCTAATGTAATTCGTATGCTTTAGTGTTTAAACTTTTATCGATTTATAATGTAATTCGTATGCTTTAATGTTTGCACGTTTATCAATTTGGAATGTAATTCATATGTTTTATTTCTTTGCTAGTTAAAGTCCACACAATATGGGTTCGAAAGCGTAACAAACCTTAATAGCTTTCGAAAGCGTTCGAACGAACCGGAAAGTTCAGAAATGATAAGTGGTTTTGTGGTTTAACACCGTTTGGTTTGACGATATGATTTAACACCGGGATATAGTCATGGGAAAACAAAATGCCATGTCACCCCCACCATCATTATCGTTAATCACACTAGTGAAACGCGATCAAACTTGGTCAAACATGTCCGTGAGGAAATGGCGTCGGGGAAACCTTGGCGGAAACACCTCCGCCAAAATTTTTGACACCAAATTTAGTCCACGTTTTGGTCAAACTTGGGCAAACTTATCATCAGGGACATGTCGTCGAGGAAAGTATGAGCCACGTCAACCCCCACACTCGTTACCACTAATGACGGTCAACTATGGTCAAGCTTTTCCCCGGAGACTTGTCGTCGAGGAAAATGGGGTGTGAAAACTCACTGCTAAGATTATTGATAACAAATTTGGTCAAGGGATTAGTCAAACCTTACCAAAAGTTCCCCGCTGACATGTCGTTGGAGAAACTTTTGGTAAAGTTTGACTAAAAAAGTCTACTAAAGTTGTGCCACATCAACACATTTTTTGCCGTTTAGCTAGTTTTCCCCTACGACAAGTGCCGCTGAGGAAAAGTTCGTCACCCGTTCTCTTTTTTCTTGTAGTGACCGTGCCTTATGTTTTCGTGTTTTCGTGTTTTTGCGTTTAGTTTTTTTTAACGATGTAATAAAAAATGTGGTGTTACGGAAGGAGGGTTTTGTTGGGTTTTACAATCTAATTAACCATATTAATTAACACGAGTACGCAGCGGAATAAAGATAACATGTAGAATACATTAATTAACAAGAATAAAAGAAGTATACCTTTTAGCACGAAACGATACACCGTTTAAAGGTAACCGTAAACACCGTCTTCTATATACGCGTGTGTATAACGTCACACGCGAAACCACCAAGATCTAAAGTAAGATCCCTCTAAGCTTCCACACACAATACGTTCTTAGCAAACAATGAAGTATGCTAGTACTAGTAGTATATTAGCAAACGATCTTTTGTCTTGAATCAATCAACACTCGAACACAAGCAAGAACAGTAAACCCTTCTTGGGTTTTAAACTCGGTCGAACACAAAAGCAAGAAAACCGAATCCCTTTTTGTTCTTGCGATCGAACCAACAAACCAAGGAAACCCTTTGTGGGTTTAATAGAGCTCGAACAAAGTAACTAAGAAGGAACAAAAACCAGTCGAACAAAACAAGCTTAAGTCGATATATATGTTTAGGTTTTCAAGTCGTATGTTTTTTTAGAATGAAATCCCCCAACATGTATATATAGTCACTTAGACTTTCCTAATCCTATTAGGATATAATTTGTTAGCCAACTAGGAGAAAAGGAAAACAGAACGCACCCTTTCAATCTTCGGTTTTTCATATTTAGTCTCTTAACTCTTTAATGACTAATATTAATATTTGTTAACATTTAACGATCGTTTGCTAAACACACTAATTAAACATTGTTTACGTATTAACGTGTGCGTCCCCTTAGGCTCAAAAAAATATTCCGATGGACATATTCCAACAGGTTTTTAGTGTTGTGGTGGATTTTGGTGTTAACTTTTCCCCACAATTTTGAACGGGAATCTATTGCTTGTGTTGGGTTATTTCATATCATTGACTTAAGAAACGCACTATGGTAAACTTTTCAAAAATGTTTATAAGATGTCACGTCAATGATTAATAATAAAAAAATAGATGTTATACTCAACACGGTGTGTAGTTCCTATATATACATGACTTCCTTGATCTAAAAGTGTCAAAAGATAGATATGGTGTTCCTTCTATAATCAACTCTTTAAGTTCCACATCAAAAAACATGATG